>APFE030284116.1:0-32855 GCA_000404065.3 Pinus taeda
CATTAACACAGTATGTATCCTGGGGAAATCATCTCGCTAAAAACCCCAACTATCTGTATATTAATGATTGAGTCATGTAACATTACACAGCATAATACTTATACTCCACCTCTGTTACACACAATACAGCTCAGATCTGATCTCCAAATCTCTTCCACTGCTTGCCTGCCTCCATTGCATAATCCTGCATGAGAATACTGATGAATGAATGATCCAAATTCATATTTCCCTTGGATATACCACGCAATCCTCATTGGAAATACTCAATCCCTTGATTGTGCAAGATCCGGTGCACAACTATAGTCACAACTGATAGCAATCTGATCCTCTAACACCTATCCCTGTTGAACTAAACATGCACTGACATGCAATTGAGTTAATTGATACATTCTATAGTTGCATTATGAGTTAATAACTTGTGAATTAATTAATAACTAGTTCACCCAACTCATCTCTAGTCTATTTTCCAGTTAGACTAAATACAACCAGTTTAACAAAGCTAAACTGAACACAACTCCATCAACTGCACCTCCAGTCCACTAAACTCAACTCACTTGAGTTCTAACTGAAGTCCTGCATGCAAATATTAGTCATCCCATAGGTACCCACGTATTTCCTTCTGGGATTTTCATGTACCACATCCGTAGCTCATCCTGAAGTGCTCCAAGAGAATAAGACAAAGTTTATAGTCCAAATATTATTATGAGATAATAATATTTGACTGTTCTATATTTAGACTGAGCAGTCACTCCGCTGTGATCTAAAAATAGAAGTCCATCTATTTTTCCCAACTTGATCAATCATCCATAAAAAACAACCTGCAATCCATAGACATGATCCATATGTCTAAAAATAGACATAGTCTAAAAATAGACTTGCGCCAAAAATAGCCTGCGGGCCCACTTAGTGAAGGCGACTCTTTTCACTAAGCTCCATCATCTTGTTGCAATCTCAACACATACTTATTTGTTCAATGCATACTCGTTTGTATATTAGGGACAAAGGTCTCATATTTCTGTTATTGATCATTTATAATCAAGGCTGAGAGAATTTATTGATGGATTAAAACTCTATCATACTTAAGGTTGGAAGAGCATGGTCCTAGAATTAATTTGATTTCTTCTTTTATTCATGTTGTACATGTTTCCTATAGGCAGTCCTTGGATGCAAAAACTATGCCAGGAAACCAACTCAACCAACCTTTAGGTTCAAGCTCGCCCTTGAACTAGAGGGGGATCCCTCAGTTGTTATGAGGCTTTGTTTAACATTTTTCACCTGTCACTGAAATATCCTTTGAAGCACAATGGCCAGCTTTATGGTTTTAATTAGAGGTGTTAGATGATCAATGGCAATTCCTACTTATTATTTAAAGGCTCTCTCACAGGGTTCCTTTTGAAAGTGTCAGCTTCTAGCCTGATAGAACGACTTGATTTGTATAAGAACTTGGCAGAAGAATGTAAGGAGATTCCTAATAATTGAGTAGCCAGACTGATTACTTAACCACTAGGAATATTTGGATGCATGTAGAAGATTTCTATAGCCTGACAAAACATATTCAGGAGAAAATAGAAGGACAAACAATAACCAATTTCAAAGAGGAGGTATATTAGATAGACAATATGCTATACTAATCTCTTTGAACAATTATAAATTTGCAGGGGATTTCAGAGAGATGGAAACACAATATGTTCTTACCCAGGTCTTCTATAATACTGTGAACATATGCAGAAAATGGATATCGAAACACTGGAAAAACATACAAGAAACAAAATTTTTTGTCAAACTAAAGCCATAAGGCTTTCATTAGAAATCAAATAAGAGAAGCTATTACAAAGTGTAGAGTCTTGGCATCAAAATCCCATACCAATTACTTCAATTGATGAAGTATTTATACAAATTCTAAACTAAAATTTCTTGAAAAAATATCAAGATTTATTTACAAATATCTTACATTGTTTTACACAAATAGAACTGAATTATAGGACATTAAAAACTAATGTATCTACTTGGCGCTATCATTATGCATTTTTTTTTACAAAAAAGAGAAATTCGAATTGAATTGCAACTCTTAGTTGATGAGGTGGCCTAACAGTGTTTGAGCATTTTCCTCCTGAAATTATGCAAAGTAGGGCCATGTCATGCCTTTGTATATCTCAATCAGAGATATTTCTGTAAAAATTGAGAAATTTTATTGTATATTAATATGCTATTGAGATAAAATTCTCTCAGTTTCCCAAACTTCGGCTCTAGCTATTCACAATACTTTCTGTAAAAAGATGTCTAAAAGGGAATTTACACAGTCCGAAAAATAAGATTTGAAGATGTACTTGTATCTTTGATTATGTAAACGTTGTGTAATATCTGAAGTAGGTTGTTGTACTTTAGCATCTTATAAACAAAAACCTACTTTATTTTCTCAAGAATCATCTTTTATTATCCACAATCTGTTCTACAAAAATATGATTAAACAGGAAAAATTTGGGAACATATGTCTTCAAAGTTTCTTTAAAATATTCCAAACCATAAGAGTTGTTACAAAACTGGGAGAGGTTTTTGTTGATAAGGATGTTTAAAGAAAAAACCTCTTTCCGTTTCTTAAAATTCATTCTTATGGGTTCAGAAATCATGTTTTAAATCAATGTGGTGCATAGGAAAAAAGATAGTTTCAATTGACCATGAGACAGGTAATTGAATGGGAATATTGTGGCGCAACAAGCAACTGACATGGTGAAGCTTTATTGGATGAAGGGTAGTGGATGGATGATGTGGCAGATTAAGTGGAACGAATGTGGCAGAGATAAGTGGCAGTGGTTGATTAGACAGAGGAAGTGACATGGGAGTGGATGTGGATGATGACGTGGGAGTGGCGGTAAATGGTGTTGGCATTATGACACAGGTTTGGCACTATGGCACAGGTGTTGTCCTTGATGGAAACTCACTCAAAGGGTAGATCACAGTTTAGGCTCTTAGAAAGAAAGAAAATAAGGTATACATGGGTTCATCTTAGCAAAGTTGTGTATATACGCGGGATCACCGATCAAAAGGCACGTATACGTATGCATGCACTTTTATGTAGAGAAAAGGACGTACATGTGGGAAAGTTTATGTTTGGTCCATGGAATTTAGTCCGACATATTTGAACCTATGGTTTTGATCCTTGCTATTGCATACAAAGTGTTGAACCCTGGTATTGGGTCCCTAGTATTGGTTTTTAATGGTTTTGGACCATGGTTAGGAAAGGCCTAAGACTATAAAAAGGGAAGGAGATCATTTGGCAAGGGTATTGATTCAAGTATTGAATAGCTGAAGAAGAGCAAGATTGGGAACACTGCGATTGGTTTATGGTGCATTGCTGAATTTGATCCAAGGAGGAACCTGAGCGCTAAAAGATGGATAAGTTCTATTGATGAATCAAGACCTTAAGGCTTAAATAGTAGTATCATTGCATGGTTTTGATTTGTTGTATTTTGGGCATGATTAGATCTCTAAATCTAATAAACTAGGTATATTTGATGTCTAAATACTTCAAAAGAGAAAATTGCCTTGTATAAATCTGTATGCAGGTTCCGCACATTAGAGGTGCATATACACCTAGGTTCAGTGAAATAAGACAGCGTATACGCTGGTTGGCATTGATACAGCTACGTATGTACATAGGTTTCTGCATAGTGAAGTAGTGTATGTTTCATGAAATATGCTTTAGCTGCTTCTGTTTATTGCTGCAATGTTCTGGGTTCAAAAATGGTGTCTGGTTACTGTTACTGTTTTCTGGTTACAAAATTCTGAGAAGTGTTTGGTTGATTCTATATTGGGTTGTACAAAGGAGATTGATTATTGCAGATATACTTGATGTATGATTGATGTTATTCATGGATCCAGTCTAAAAATTTATGAAACGTGGTCCCTGGAAGAAAAGAGAAGGTTGTAGCCTTCTGCAGGTAGCATCCTGTGTACTAGTACCTCAGCTAGTACAAGAGCTAAAGGGGGTTGTAGCTCCCTTCTAGGCAAAGCTATAGAATGAGAGAAGGTTGTAGCCTTCTATAGGTAGTAGCTTGTGTACTGGTATAAGACTCCACCAGTACAAAAACATTGTAAAGAGAAGTTTCTAATTGAAAGAAGATAGAGATGAATTGCAGTAGGTGGTTTTCACCCACATTGGGTTTCCACCTTATATCTTGTGTTCTTGTGTGTGACTGTCTGCACTATTTTTCTGTTCCTGATTGATGTCTATATGGTTCTGACACACATATTTAAGATTAACATCTGAAGAATAATTAAATTACAAGTCTGTGAGTTATACGTTGTTTTGTTTAACCGAAGTTGCGTATATACGTTGGTTTATCTAACTAAAGTAGCATATACAAATCTGTATATGAATTGAAAAATAACTGAATTGATAATACTAATTCACCCCCCCTCTTAGCATTATTTCCAACAATTGTTATCAAAGCAAGTCCTTTAGAAGAAGCTTGACCACTTGAAGGAAGATCTATCATCATGAGCAACTACGAAAGAGAGGCATTCATCAGGCCACCAATTTTTGATGGGAGAAACTTCACCTATTGGAAGGTAAGAATCACAGCCTATCTTCAATCTCTTGGTACAGAAGTTTGGGATATTGTGGAAACAGGATATACATTTCCATCAACAACTCCTACAGATATGGCTGGTAAGAAGCAGTATGAAACAAATGCAAAGGCTGTCAATACTCTATTAGGTAGTCTATCTCAATCAGAATTCGTCAAAGTTATGCATCTCAAAGCATCAAAAGAAATATGGGACAAGATCGTTCTGAGCTATGAAGGAGATGAGCAGGTAAAATGAGCAAAACTACAAACTCTTAGAATTCAATATGAAAGTCTTAGAATGCACAATGATGAAAGTGTGGCTAGCTATTTCGTACGAATATATGAGATTGTAAATTGTATGAAAAACTTGGGTGAAGAAATAAAAGAAGTTGTTTTGGTTGAAAAGGTTCTAAGATCTTTGTCTTCTAAGTTTGATTCAAAAGTTTCTGCCATAGAAGAAAAAAAGAATTTACAGAGTCTTACCATGTTCCAGCTACGTGGAATTCTAACTGCTTACGAAATGAGAAAAGGGGGATCATAAGACAGGAGAGAAGCCACATTCAAAGCCTTAGGAAAAGGAGATTATAATGAGTCAAGAAATATGTTTGAAGAGGAAGAAGAATCAAACTTTGTCAAGAACCTTCAATGGGGAACTGGAAGATTCAGAGGTAAGCTTCCTTTCAAATGCTTTGCTTATGGAAGAGTCGGCCACTATGCTGCAAAGTGTCCTCATAAAGATAAACTAGACAAAGGTCAGGAACCTGTCAAATGGAACAAAAATAGAATGTAAGTAAGAATAGCTATTAACACATGAAGATAGTGATGGAATTTCAAATAGTGATGAAGATGAACAAGGAAATGATGATAGACTTTTGATGGCTTTTGAAGATGATGATTTCTTGGATGCTATAAATGAAGAAGGTATTTATGAAGAAATTTCTAAGCTTAAAATCTGTTTAGAGGAAAAGAATATGATCATAGATACTCTAACATTCCAACTTGCTGAAAGAGATAAACACAATGAAGAGTTAGAATGTGAAATTGTGGTACTTAGAAAAGAAATTGAGAAAACAAAAGCCCTTAATCTTAGATTGCTAAAGGATCTGAAACTTTAGATGAGATTATCAAAGTGCAGCATTCTCCTCTAATCAAGACAAGTCTCGGATATTTGGAAGAAGTGTCTCAAGCACAGAAGCAAGAACAGAAGCCATCCACTTCCAAAAGTTATCTTGAAGCAGCAAGGAGAAGTGAATAGGTTGACAATCGACAGTGAAAGCATAATGTAGATCAGCAGGTAAATTAGGGACCATTTGCTTCAAGAATGAACAAATATTACCAAGTAAATCGAGGACAATATACTTCAAGGATGAACAGAAGCTTCAACCAACCATAGGTAAATCATTCTCAACTTACCTCAAGAATGGGTGTCAATGGAAACTACAATCAATTGGTTGGTATTTTTTATAATCGCAAGAATTTCTTCAATGGCCAATGTTTCTCTTGTCATAACTTTGGTCACAAAGCTGCTTAATGTGTTGCCTACAAGACCATCATGACTAGGGAAGCTCAAAAACAAAGGAGTATGACTGGGATCATAAAAAGAACCTACAATAACTTTTCTGCTCTTGAAAATGAAATAGAATGTTCTATTTGTAACAACTTCAGTCATGAAGATTCTGAATACAAGAGTGGGTTTCAGCAAACAACTCAGAAGGAGAAAGCTTCATTAACTCCCAAAACATGGAGAAAGAAAGAACCACAAACAGAAAGATGTGGGATAGCCTTATATGCGGAAGGACAGGATAATCAATGGTACATTGATAGTGGATGCTCGAAACATATGACAGGTGATAAAGAAAAACTTCAGTCATATAGTGCCTTAGTAAAAGAAAAGAAGGCCTCATTTGGAAATGACACCCCAGCATTCATAAAAGGTAAAGGTTCAGTTCATTTGAAAGAGAAGGTCAAATCTGGAAATGTTATGTATGTTGATGGCTTAAATCATAATCTATTGAGTGTCATTCAAATGTGTGATCAAGGAACTGAGGTTATATTTCGACCAAATGGATGTATTGTTCATGAGCTTGATACAGGAAAAACAGTGATCAAAGGTATAAGAACTCCAAATAATTTATACATATTCAAAGAAGGACAACAACAATGTTATCTAAGCAAGAATGATGAACATTGGCTATGGCACAGAAGATTGGGGCATCTAAGCTTCTCTCAAATAAGGAAATCATGCAAATATCAGGCGGTTTGTGATCTTCCTGACATTAGAATTCCAGACAATACAATATGCAAATCATGTCAGTTTGGTAAACAAACCAAAAATAATTTCCTTGAAAAGGAAGGATGAGCTAGCAGGCCACTTGAACTTGTCCATACTAATATATGTGGTCCAACTAGGAGGAGGTCACCTCGAGGAGAAGAGTGCTTCATATTTTTCATTGACGACTTTTCAAGGATGTGTTGGATAGGACTCATGAAGTATAAAGATGAAGCTTTCGAAAAGTTAAAATCATTCAAAGAATTGGTGGAAATTGAATCATATTGAAAAATAAAATGCCTCATGTCTGATTGAGGAGGGGAATTTACCTCAGATGAATTTTTCGATTTTTGTGAAGAACATGGAATAAGAAGGGAATTTTCTGCTGCAAGGACACCTTAATAGTTCAACAGATGGCTCATGCTATGCTTTATGAATCTAGGACTCCCACAACCTTCTGGGGTGAAGCCGCATTTTCTGCAGTTACTATACTTAACAAGAAAAACGTTTGGGTAAACAACACTCAGACTCCTCATGAACTTTGGTATGGTAAGACTCCCACGATAAAATAATTCAAAAATTTTGGAAGCAAATGCTACATTAAGAAGACTGATGAAAATCTTGGCAAGTTTGAACCTAGAGCAAATGAAGGCATTCTACTTGACTACTCTCCCCATAGAAAAGCATATAAGTGTTACAATAAAATACTTGGAAAAATTGTTGAAAGCATTGACATAGTAATTGATGAAGAAGGAAACATTCCTAGGCAGGTAAAATCTGAAAATCTTGAAGATAATGAGGACTATCCTTCAACATCAAATTAGATTCATGACGAAGAAGAAACTCATGAGGCACCAGAAGAATATATAAGGATAGAAGAAAAGACTCCATCCAGATACGTTCAGAAGAGTCATCCAGAAACCCAAATTTTGGGGAAGAAAGAGGCAGGTGTACAAATAAGAAGAACCATTTCAGAAGCTTCAAGCTATGTAGCATTGCTCTCCTCCACTGAACCTCAAAATGTAAAAGAGGCATGCAAAGATGAATGTTGGGTCAAGGCCATGGAGGAAGAACTTGAACAAATTGAAAAGAATAACATTTGGGAGTTGGTTCCTAGACCCAAAGATAAGAATGTCATAGGACAAAATGGATTTTCAAAAATAAGCTAAATGAAAATGGAGATGTGGTTAGAAACAAGGCAAGACTTGTTTGTAAAGGGTATGAGCAACAAGAAGGTATAGACTTTGAAGAAAATTTTGCAGCAGTTGCTAGACTTGAGGCTATAAGAATGTTCCTTGCTCTCTCTAGCTTTTAGAAGTTCAAAGTATTTCAGATGGACGTGAAATCTGCCTTTCTGAATGGAGACTTGGATGAAGAAGTATATATTGAGAAACCAGATGGTTTTATCCTTGGAAATAATCCAAAACTTGTATGTAGACTCAAAAAGACTCTCTATGGCCTTAAACAGGCTCCAAGGGCTTGGTATTATCAGTTGGATAAGTACCTTCATCAACAAGGTTTTTCAAAAGGATCAACAGATAGCAATTTATATATAAAAATTGACAAGGATAAGTTGCTAATACTTGTTGTGTATGTTGATGATATCATTTTTGGTAGCAATGAAGAAGACATGAGTCAAAACTTTTCCTTGGTGATGCAAAAGGAATTTGAAATGTATCTGCTTGGTGAGCTCACAGATTTTCTTGGTTTACAAGTTCAACAAAAAAAGGACAGTATTTTTCTATCACAAACCAAGTATCTCAAGCAGATCTTGAAGAAATATGGGATGGAGGATTCGAAACCAGTATGTACCCCTATGGTAACAGGATGTAGCCTCAGCGCAAATGATGAATCAACAGTTGTACATCAACCAACCTATAGATCCATGGTTGGTAGTCTGCTCTATCTAATAGGTACTCAACCAGACATTATGCAGGCAGTAGGGATAGTAGGAAGGTTTTAGGCAAATCCAAAGGAAACTCATCTTCAAGCAGTTAAGAGAATTTTAAAATATCTTCAAGGAACTGAAAACTATGGCTTATGGTATCCTAGAGGTACAGATCTCACACTTCATGCATATACAGATGTAGATTGGGCAGGAAGTGTGGATTACAGGAAAAGCACTAGTGGTGGTGCATTCTTCATGGGTCCTAGATTAGTATCTTTGTTCAGCAAGAAACAAAGTTCCATTGCATTATCTACAACTGAAGCAGAATATGTAGCTACTGCATCTTGCTGCACACAACTCCTTTGGATGATGCAAACATTGCAAGACCTTCAAATCACTTGTACTCCACCTATTTCCATTATTTGTGATAATACAAGTGCAATCAGTATTTCAAAGAATCTTGTCATGCATTCAAAGACTAAACACATACCTATTAAGTATCATTTTCTTCGGGAACAAGTGCTTGAACAAAACGTCAAGTTGGAGTATGTTCCATCTAAGGAACAAGTTGTTGATATACTCACCAAACCACTGCCCAGTGAGACATTTGAATATCTCAGATAGAAGCTGGGGGTAGTTGATGCATCATCTTGCTATTGAATCTTGTCCATTTTCAGAGATTAATGGTTGTACATGAGTTTTAGGTGGGTAATCCACATACATATGTCATTTTTGTAGGTACAGTCGCATATATTCTAGTTTGAAGAAAAGCAGAGGGGTCAAACACAGGATGAAAAGAGTCTGTTATGGGTCTAATAGAGATCATCTGGCACCGGTTCAGGGGGAGCATATATTCTTCTAATAATGCATTGATTGGCATTATCTTTGAAGATCTTGGTTCAATTTCACAGTTGTTTTGGTTTCAGAAGGAATAGGTGCAGAGTGAAATCATGGTTGCTGGTTTGATTGATGATTGACAGATGCTGCTGATGTTGGTTGTTAATAACTATCTTAGTCTTGTTGTAGATATTTCATCTCTATGTCATGTATTTCTTTTTCTTATCTAGGTCATGTAACAGCCTATCTTGGTTCCCCACTATGCCATGGGATGGATGAAGTAATGTTATTATTTTATCATGTGTAAATTCTTGGTGTATCCTCACTTGTTTGGGTAGATGAGTCAATTC
The DNA here is from genome assembly GCA_000404065.3 of Pinus taeda. Taxonomy (NCBI): domain Eukaryota; kingdom Viridiplantae; phylum Streptophyta; class Pinopsida; order Pinales; family Pinaceae; genus Pinus; species Pinus taeda. Next base: position 9,913 of record APFE030284116.1, read on the forward strand.
CCACTTGGTTGGAAGATGGATGTATGTATGATTCTTTGATGGTAGGAAGGTCATCTATATTGTATAAAGTCATGAACATCTTCTTGCAAACTTTGCCTACAGTCAGGGGGAGCTTGGACAACACAGTAGAGCAGAAAACTCAGCATATACTCAGGGGGAGCATAACCCTTTTCCCTTGATGTCAAAGGGGGAGAATGACTTTGAGTGACTTGGGGTTGCCAACAAGTCCAAAGGGGGAGATTGTTGGCATTATGACACAGGTTTGGCACTATGGCACAGGTGTTGTCCTTGATGGAAACTCACTCAAAGGGAAGATCACAGTTCAGGCTCTCAGAAAGAAAGAAAATAAGGTATACGCAGGTTCATCTTAGCAAAGTCGCGTATATACGCGAGATCACCGATCAAAAGGTGCATATACGTATGCACGCACTTTCATGCAGAGAAAAGCACATACATGTTGGAAAGTTTATGTCTGGTCCATGGTATTTAGTTTGACATATTTGAACCTATGGTTTTGGTCCTTAGTATTGCATACAAAGTGTTGAACCCTGGCATGGGGTCCCTAGTATTGGTTTTCAATGATTTTGGACCATGGTTAAGAAAGGCCTAAGACTATAAAAAGGGAAGGAGATCATTTTGCAAGGGCATTGATTCAAGTATTGAATATCTGAAGAAGAGCAAGATTGGGAATACTGTGATTGGTTTATGGTGCATTGCTGAATCTGATCCAAGGAGGAACGTGAGCGCTAAAATATGGATAAGTTATATTGATGAATCAAGACCTTAAGGCTTAAATAGTAGTATCATTGTATGGTTTTGATCTATTGTATTTGGCACATGATTAGATCTCTAAATCTGATAAAATGGGTATATTTGATGTCTGAATACTTGAAGAGAGAAAATTTCCTTGTATAGATCTGTACGTAGGTTCCGTACATCAGAGGCGCATATACACGTAGGTTCAGCGAAATAAGACAGCGTATACGCTGGTTGGCATTGATACAGCTGCGTATGTACACGGGTTTCTACCTAGTGAAGTAGCGTACATTTCATGAAATATGCTTTAGCTACTTCTGTTTATTGCTGCAGTGTTCTAGGTTTAGAAATGGTGTTTGGTTACTGTTACTATTTTCTAGTTACAGCATTCTGAGAAGTGTTTGGTTGAATATATATTGGGTTGTACAAAGGAGATTGATTGTTGCAGATATACTTGATGTATGATTGATGTTATTCATGGATCCAGTCTGAAAATTTATGAAACATGGTCCCTGGAAGAAAAGAGAAGTTTGTAGCCTTCTGCACGTAGCAGCCTGCGTACTAGTACCTTAGCTAGTACAAGAGCTAAAGGGGGTTGTAGCTCCGTTCCAAGCGAAGCTGGAGAATGAGAGAAGGTTGTAGCCTTCTACAGGTAGTAGCTTGCGTACTGGTATAAGACTGCACTAGTACAAAAACATTGTAAAAAGAAGTTTCTAATTGAAAGAAGCTAGAGATAAATTGCAGCAGGTGGTTTTCACCCACATTGGGTTTCCACCTTATATCTTGTGTTCTTGTGTGTGACTGTTTGCACTATTTTTCAATCATGATTGATGTCTATATGGTTCTAACAAACAGATTTAAGATTATCATTTTAAGAATAATTAAATTACACGTCTGTGAGTTATACGCTATTTTGTTTAACCGAAGTTGCATATATACACTGGTTTATCTAACTAAAGTAGCTTATACAAATCTGTATATGAATTGAAAAATAACTGACTTGATAATACTGATTCACCCTCCCTCTCAGTATTATTTCCAACAAATGGTTGGATGAAAACTATGATCAAGAGTAAGTTCGGGTGGTAAGCTATTTCAGGATTTTAAGTCTCAAAATACTAGGATGGGGGAGAAGTTGTTTTGGAGGGTGGTTTTGGAAACTTCCCATTTCGGAGTCGCCCCCCGCCGATAAAGTTCGAACAGAAAATAAGGGCCAAGGAGAAATGTGGGCCATCGGATCTCAGGGGAGTATGCGAGATGTGAGATAAAATGAATGGGGTTTAATGAAGTGATGGGATACTTGGTGGGGCCAGTGGAAGTTATTTAATGGAATGTGGGTAATGAATTATTTAAATGCAATGGGATTTGGTGGGGTCGACAACTAAGGCTTGGCCCACTTTAAACATAAAATTAATGTTTTAAATGAATCATTTTAATAAAAATATAAACTTTATATATTTTGTTAAAAATAATTTATTTAAAAATTAAAATTATATAAATAAATCATCCGAAAGCATAAAATTTATAAATGCACTCAATATTTAACTCATAAGTAATGGAAATTTCACACTGAAATTTTTTAATTTTCAGTGTGTCAAAATATGTTACAACATCGACTCCAATGGGGGCTGCTTCCCCCTATGGGATGCAGAGAACAAGAAGATCAGTTTCCTTTAGCATTGAGCATGGAGTCATACTGTAAACCTAATCATCAACCATCATCTGCCATAACCAACTCTCCTGGATCAACCCTGTCATTTGAATAGCCCGCTAGCGCAGACTGCAACCTGTAATTGTGAAATGCAACCATATGCCAACACTAATCTGGATACTCTTTTTACACTGAAATGTAAAACTTGAAAACTGTTGAAGTGAAACAACTGACACTGTAAGTGGAAATAAGCACAAGAGTGCCTAATTCATAGGCTATGGAGTTAATCAGTTAATTCCTTGGAAGTCATTGCACTCAACCAAACCAAAATTAATACTGCAATCTTGAAATATAACTGAAACAATTGTAGATCTACTGCACCCTGAATCTGAAAGTAGATAATCAATCCCGCACCTCTATCTAACTGGACTGAAAAAATTTACACTGTTAGGTGTAATCTGCTTTCCAATTTAACCAAGTGTGGAGTGGATTTATTGACAAACCACATTGTCAACAACTGAAAATCTGAAGAATATATATAATATGTCCATAAACTCCAATGGAAAACCTATACTCACAGGTGTAATTTAAAAGTTGCATCCTTTGTAGACATTTGAGATTTCTGACCAAGGCTGAGAGGAAGATACATACACTGCTTACTACAAGTATCAACAAACCTCACGTAGTAGTAAAGGCAACTAAAATTTCAAAATAGGAGTGGGATTGGTAATCCAGTGGAATCGCCATCCAACAAAGTGGAGTCGCCAGGTGAAAATAATGCAACCAATACAAATTCTTGTTCCTTGTTCACCAGTAAGAAATAGATCTAAAATTTATAATTCCTGGGAGAAAGATCTTTACTTTTCCCCCCAGCAACAGTGCCAAATATTATACCTATTTCCCATAGGCAGACCTTGGCTGTAAAAACTATGCCAAGAAACCAACTCAACCAGCCATTAGGTTCAAGTTGGCCCTTGAACTAGAGGGGGCTCCCTTAGTTGTTACGAGGCTTTGTTTAACATTGTTCACCAATCACTGAACAACAAACCTTGAAGCATAATGGCCAGATTTATGGTTTTAATTGGGGGTGGTAGACAATCAATGAAAATTCCTATTTGTGATTTAAAGGCTCTCCCATAGGGTTCCTTTTGCAAGGGTCAGGTTCCAGCCCGGTAGAATGATTTGATTTGTATAAGAATTTGGCAGAAGAATTTAAGGAGATTCCTAATAATTGAGTAGCCAGACTGATTACTTAACAACTAGGAAGATTTGGATGCGTGTAGAAGATTTCTACGGCCCGAGAAAACATATTTAGGAGAAAATGGAAGGACAAACAATAACCAATTTCAAAGAGGAGCTATATCAGACAGACAGTCTACTATACTAATCTCTTTGAACAATTATAAATCTACAGGGGACTTCAGAGAGATTGAAACACAAACTGTTCTTACCTAGGTCTTCTATAATATTGTGAACATGTGTAGAAAACAAATATGGAAATATTGGAAAAACATACAAGAAACACAAAATTTTGTCAAACCATAGCCATAAGGCTTTCATTAGAAATCAAATAAGAGAAGCTATTACAAAGTGTAGAGTCTTGGCATGAAAAGCCCACACCAATTACTTCAATTGATGAAGTATTTATACAAATACTAAACTAAAATATCTGGAAAACATATCAAGATTTATTTACAAATATCTTAAATTGTTTTACACAAATAGAACTAAAATATAGGACATTCAAAACTAATGTATCTACTTGGCACTATCATTATGCGTTTCTATTTACAAAAAAGAGATTTTCGAATTGAAGTGCAACTCTTAGTTGGTGAGGTGGCCTACCTGTCTTTAAGCATTTTCCTCCCGAAATCCTACAAAATAGGGTCGCGTCATGCATTTCTATATCTCAATCAGAGATAGTTATGTAAAAATTTAGAGAGGTTATTATAGATTAATATGTTCCTGAGATAAATTTCTCTCCGTTTCCCAAACTTTAGTTCCATCTGTTCACAATACTTTCTACCAAAAGATGTCTAAAAATGAATTTACACAATCCGAAAAATAGGTTTTGAAGATGTACTTGTATCTCTGATTATGTAATATTTGTGTAAAATATGAAGTATGTTATTGTACTTTAGCATCATATAAACACAAACCTCCTTCAGTTTCTCAAGAATCATCTTTTATTGGCCACAATCTATTCTGAAAACATATGAATAAACAGGGAAAATTCGGGAACATATGTCTTCAAAGTTTCTTTAAAATATCCCAACCCATAAGAGTTGTTACAAAACTGGGAGAGGTTTTTGTTAATAAGGATGTTGGTAGAAAAAACCTCTTTCCATTTATTAAAGTTAATTCTTATGGGTTCGGAAACCATGTTTTAAATCAATGCGGTGTATAGGAAAAAGCATAGTTTCAATTGACCATGAGACAAGCAATCAAACGAGAGTGTTGTGGTGCAACAAGCAACTGACATGGTGAAGTTTTATTGGATGAAGGGTAGTGGATGGATGATATGGTTGATGAAGTGGAATGAATGTGGCAGAGATAAGTGCCAGTGGTTGATTAGACAAAGGAAGTGACATGGGAGTGGACGTGGACGATGACATGGGAGCGACGGTAAATAGTTGGATGAAAACCACGTTCGGGAGTAAGTTCGGGTGGTAAGTTGTTTTAGGTTTTTAAGACCCGAAAGACTAGGATGGGGGAGAAGCAATTTTGGAGGGTGGTTTCAGAAACTTCCCATTTCGGACTGACCCCCCCCCCCGATAAAGTTCAGACGACAAATAAGCATTGAGGAGAGATGTGGGCCATCGGACCTCGGGGGAGTATGCAGGATGTGAGATGAAATGAATGGCGTTTAATGAAGTGACAGGATACCCGGTGGGGCTGCTGGAAATTATTTAATGAAATGTGGGTAATGAATTATTTAAATGAAACGAGATTTGGTGGGGTCAGCAACTAAGGCTTGGCCCACTTTAAACATAAAATTAATGTTTTAAATAAAGCTTTTTTATAAAAATATAAACTTATATATTTTTATTAAAAATATTTTATTTTAAAATTAAAATTATATAAATAAATCATCCGAAAGCATAAAATTTATATATGCCCTCTGTATTTAACTCAAAAGGAATGGCAATTTCACACTAAATTTTTTTAATTTTCAGTGTGTCGAAATATGTTACAAAAATTCCCATAAGTAGAAAATTTCTTTCGCAATATCATTTGCAAGGCATTTGTCTATTCAAACCCATGCAAGGAGAGTGAGAGTGTTTTCTATTTCAACCTTGTCCACACAATATGCTTACACTTTGAACGTATTTAATAATGATTGATGATGATTTTAATAAATATGAGCTTAATTGCTTAAAGGATTTTGTTACACAGAGGTGAAATAGACAGAATTAGTACAAATTAAAGTCGTGTTCTTTTCTTTAAATATGCTTTACATAGAGTATTGTGCGAATTGATCTTGAATTTCTTTCAACACTTATAGTCTGCCTTTTTAATGTTGTTCAGGCATTGCTTGGTTTCCAATCAAACAATAGTTAGGATTTACCTTTTGTCTACTAGTAATTAGGATTTCCTTTTGTAATTACTAATAGTGAAGGTTTGCCTTTTGTTTTCCAAATGTTAGATTAAGGTTTGTTTTCAACTATCAAGATTGGGGTTGATACTTTCACAAGTTTCCTTTGAAGTGCAAGATTCAATTTAATTTGTTGAGATTGATGCGCAAGATAGACTAGAATTTTATTTGCAAGTTGCTGGGGGCTCTCTCTGGAATTTCCAGTGTTGTGCCTCGAAGTTTACAAACACATGGATTGACAATTAAATGTTTTTTTTTTGCTATGCTTGATATTTTGGTGTCATTTCCGAGGAGGTGCTAAGGGGATAGACACTCCTAACCTGCTATAGTTTGGTTTTATTTTCACCTAGTTTCTTTTGCAAGTTTTTGTTCTTTGAATTTATTTCTCTCCTACATAACTTGCTTAGTTTAAGGTTTTCCATTTCCTCGGTGTTGTAAGAACCCCCCCCCCATATATATTAATCCATGTAATAATAGAATATACTAGTTACCTTATTGAGAATGGGAAAATTGTATTTTGAGAAATCATCCAATGAGGAGTTTTGATGCAGCTACAGAGACCTACAAATGATCCAATGAAGAACTCACAAGTGCAGAATTTAATATTTTGCTTGAACAAAAAAATAATTTTATTAAATCTTTGATTTCAACATTGAATGATTTGTAGTGAGAACAAAAAAAGGATGAAGAACCACTATTGATCTATTATACTAGTTTTATGAAGAAACACTTCCTTGGAAAGTGTCCACTTAGTAGCCTGAAAGTTTGTAGAATTTTTGAAGACGCTCATGCAACAAAACATTGCCAATCACTACCATAATTACTAAAGGTAATCAAGAAATCAAGTAAGGAATCTAATCAACTTCTAGGTATAAATCAAAACTTATCATCATTCAATACTTAGATTAATGCTTATTCTCCTAAGCAGGTTCCTAAATAGATTTATAATCCTGCATTTCCATGGAAAATTTTAGTCCTCCTCCAATTGAATACCCTACATCATGGTTGTAGTGGCCCTGTCCCTAAATCTCATCCTCGAGCTAGATATCCCCATGTCCTCAAGAATGGTTTGGAGATTTTTCTCTAGGGCAGTATTTCATGCAAAATTAATTACTTAATCAACAAAAAGAATCATAATTCACTCAATGTACTACCAGGTTATCCTCCTCCATGGTCCCAGCTACCTGTGCAACCTTACCTTAATCCATACTCTATCTCTTATCATAATTCATGCCCTAGCCCTAATCCATGCCCTATCCCTAATCCATGCCTTAGCCCTTATCCTCATCCATACCCTAGACCTAATCCTAAACCTAGTCCACACTCTAATTCAAACCTTAGACCTAAACCTAGTCAAAACTCTAATTCAAACCCTCAACCTAACCCTAGTCAAAACGCTAATTAAACACTAGACCTAAAACTAGTCAAAACTCTAATTCAAACCCTAGACCTAACCCTAGTCAAAACGCTATTCAAACCCTAGGCCTAACCCTAGTCAAAACTTTAATTCAAACCCTGGACATAACCCTAGTACAAACCTTAGTTCCAAACCTAAACCAAACCATATCCTAAGCCCTAATCCAAACCAACTAGTTTAACAACAATTTAAAACACCTATTCTTCATGTTCAGTCCCCTATTGAGTATAATGATATATATTCAAGGTTGGGGGAAGAGGTGAGTTTGGAAACATCTCCTATCACTACATAACATTCACCTCAGGAAGAAACTTTGATTCAAATACCATTGGAGGATAAATCTTCAATTGGAACATGTTCTAAAATTGTTGTTGAAAATTAAAACCCTAGAATCTCCCTCAACCATTCTTGTCAATCTAAAAAGAAAATATTTGAGCCCAAATTTGAGGGATTTTTCTTTGGTCTTTCACTTGATTCATTATTCCTCCAAGAGTGTGTTCATCACGCTATGAAATATTTGTATGAGTTGGAAAATTATAAATATGTGGACCCCACTGAATCTTGGTTTCAGGAAGTCGTTATCACACCTAATTCCCTCATCATTTGACAACTCTTGGTACCATATCAATTAAAGCAGCTGGTTGTTCATACCCTAATATGTCTTGAAGTTTATTCTTTAAAACTAAGTGTGAGTATATTTAGCATTCTATTACACACATGGCTACATTGGAAGTACTCCTACACTTGAAGGAGATATTCCTCTCTCTAAATTAGGGTAGGGTAGTATAAGAGCAAAGAACAAAAATTTCATTTGAAATAAAATTGTTAGAACAACAATCTTGAAATTTTTGTCATTAAGCACTCATGTGGTAAGACTTGTCATAAGAAATTCACTCTTAATGCCTCATATTTTATAAAGTGACTTTGATTATTGACTGATATTATTCATTGGGTTAGTTAGGGGTATTATTATAGTTATGTTTAATACTTTACATTCATAATATTAAAAACCTACTCCTGGCCTATTTATTCTAACAAACTATCATCCAAGAAATATTTTCAAGTTTCTCTTTGAAGGTATTGATGAAAATCCTCATATGGTAGACCTCTCCTATAAAACCCTAATGAGCTCTCATGAGAACCCTAACATGATCAACTCGAGGAATCTTTCAGTCATCATCTGAGATGTTTTATTTAAAATGAGTCTTTAGGGTAGAAGGTGCTAGGTAAAATTAATTGCCTGATAAATAAATAAAACAACTAATCACCTAGACATTAATTATCAACTCGAGGAGCGTCTTTTTATTTCAGGGTAATCGAAAAAATACATTCATAACAAATACCAACATCTAAGACTAGTTCTATATTTGTGTTATATACTATCAAGCTCATTCAACAAGAAATAAAATATAAGACTTGAATAATAAAACTAAAATTAAAATGAAGAAAGTAAATGACACGAAAAACGATTATGCTAATCACACAACTTGAATCATTTCTAAATTGAACCACACATTTCTAAATTGGAAATTTGATGCAAGAGCATCGGAATAGGCCAGCAATGTGAAAAATTTGTCACATGTTGTGGCTTGATAGAGTGAATTTCATTTACTGTTGGTCAACTTTAGTTTACTATGGAAGTTGATTTATTAATAGTTTGTTGTTATTGAAATAAATGCGATTGTTCTATTTTAGATTTAGTGATAAGATTTGTTACATAGGTGTAACCGTGAGTGAGAAGATGGGAGATTTTGTTGAAAAAGAAGATTATGTTATCTATTTGTTAAAAGAATTAGTGGAAGAAATATAGAAAAAAAAATGGTAATAAGAGAGGAGATTCTTTAGAGAGAGGGGGTGAGGGTTGTAGTGTGGAGCAAAAGCTCAAAATGGAGTGAGGATTGTGTTTTGTAACTGAGAATTTTCTTTTGTAAACTCGCCAAGGATGAACTATGTTTTCTTGTATTATGAATAAAATCATTGTTATATCCATCGCTGTATTGCAAGTATAAACGATTGATTCAGTTGTTTTCTTTTGAGGTTGTTGAAGTAGATTGATCGGTGTTTTATTTAATTACAAAGGTTTTTGTGTTGAAACAAATCTGAAATAGTCGAGTCTGTGTGTATGAAAGTCATTAACAAAGAAAGATTGTGAAATAAACCCCTTCAGAACTTTGGGACGGATTTATAATATATTTTGATGGTTTTATGATCCATCGGGTCCGGTAAGACGATCACATTGGATTAGGAAGGTGTCCACAAATCACATCGATAGACAATAGATGGATGCAATTAGTTATAGAATAGTTTTAAAGGAGGTCAAAGGAAAAAGTAAAAGTGTGATTTGTGAAGTCCACAGTTGAAATTGCAATCTGCGATCTCCAATAACCATCACATAGCAATGTGGAATGGGTGTTAGTCAAGTGACATTACAATTTTGCGATTTGTGATCAATCAGATCTAAGATTGTGGCATATATATATATCTATATATATAATATCTATATATATATATATATATAAGATTATATATATATAGATATATATACATATGAAACTGTTTAAAAAAAAAAACATCAAACGTTTTTATCAAAGAGGTTAATGTTTTAAAAGAATTATATCAGTATTGAAAGGAGAATTGAATGATGTTTTTTTTGTAATTCATTTAAGGGCTTTGGTTCCGATATAGATATAAAAGGCAATTATGGATTGTAAAATTTCTGTTGTGGGTTTTGTTTGATACCATTGCTTCTGTTGCGTCAAAGTTTTGGTATCAGAGAAGAAGAGACAGGTGTTTGCAGCGAAAATGCCACCGAGAAGGGGAATTGGTCGAGGGAGACCAGAACCAAATGCAGTCCTGTTGGAAGAAGTGCGGAACTTGCGTGCACGAATGGAGACAATGGAGACAGCCCAAAGAAGAGCGCCTGATGAGGGAGCTAAAAGTTCTTCAGAAGAATCTAATGCAGATGTGGAAGCAAAAGAAGAGAATGACAATGTCAAATTCATCAAGATGCTAGCAAAGGTTGGAAGCAAACGCAAAATGGAGATTCCTATGTATGAAGGGAGTCTGAATGCCAAGGAGCTTATGGATTGGATCAGATCCATATATCAGTATTTCGATTATGAAGAGGTTGAAGAGAATAAGAAGGTAAAGTTTGCAGTCACTAGATTGAAAGGTCATGCAGCCATCTAGTGCGATGAGGTACAGACATCAAGAATGAGGAAAGGGAAATCTAAGATTAAGTAGTGGGATAAAATGGTAAGCAAACTGAAAGCCAGGTTTTTGCCTAAAGACTATCATTTGAATCTTTTTAAGCAGATGCAAAATCTGAAGCAGAAAGGAATGTCTGTTAAAGAGTATACAGAAGAATTCTATAGGTTAAGCATTAGAACAGGGCATGTAGAATATGATTTGGAGAAAGTAGCTAGATATGTTAATGGGCTAAGATATGAAATGCAAGATGAGATTAGCCTATTAAGTCTAAAAACTGTTGAGGATGCCTATCAAGCAAGTCTGAAAGCAAAGGAAAAATTGTTGAGGAAATAGAGTCAAAGGAACAGAGGGAAGAGCTCAGCAAGAGGTAGAGGAGTTGCTAGATCTAGAGGAACACATCATCATTTTGAAGCAGGAAGTTCAAGTAGCAACCACAGACAGGTGAATCCAGTAGAGGAAGATTCGCGCTTAGAGGAAGAGGGCGAGGAAGAGATGTTTGATGTTATACTTGTGGAGAATGGGGACATATGTTGCGGGACTGTCCTCATAACAAATCAGCAAGCCAGAGGGGTGAAAATGTGGCTGAGGCAGAGCCAGAACCACATAAAGAAGGTGAATCATTGCTACTTAGAAGAACTTTGCTGAGATCAGAAAAGGAGATTGGAGAACCTACGCAAAGGAAGAATTTGTTTGGGACTACATGCAAATCAAAGGGTAAGTGTTGTAAGGTTATAATTGATAGTGGGAGTACTGACAATCTTGTGTCTACAAAGATGGTGGAAAAGCTTGGGTTAACAAGGAAAGCGCATCCTACACCTTACAAAGTATCTTGGTTTCAGATGGGTCATCAAGTTATTGTGACATAACAGTGTAATGTGGAAATGCAGATCGACACATACAAAGATGAGATCTTATGTGACATAATGCCCATGGATGTATGTCACATGTTATTGGGAAGACCATGGAAATTTGATCGGAAGGCGATTCATGATGGGAGAAGGAATACATATACCATAGAGAAGGATAGAATTAGACACACGTTGCTGCCAGTGAAGGATGATGGTGATAAAGGATTGCTAGAGAATAATATTATGCTGATAAGTGGCAAAGAACTGCTACAGGAGGTTGATAAAAGTGAGGAAGTGAATTTTTCTATCGTGGGAAGACCAAAGGTACTTTTAACCTCCACAAATTTAAACAATTTGCCTGAAGAAATTCAAGCTGTGTTAAATAATTTCATGGACATCATTGTGGATGAATTATCGAATGAATTACCACCGATTAGAAGTATAAGTCACCATATCGACTTAATATCAGGAGCGAGTCTACCTAATAAAGCTGCGTATAGATTAACACCTCAAGAAAACATAGAAGTCGCAAGACAAGTTTAGGAGCTGATGGACAAGGGGCTGATTCGAGAAAGTCTCAGTCTGTGCACTGTGCCAATGGTGCTTAGTCCAAAGAAGGGAGGAGAATGGCACATGTGCACTGATGCCAGAGCTATCAACAAGATAACAGTCAGGTACAGATTTCCATTGCCTAGAATGGGTGATTTAATGGACTATCTAAGTGGATGCAGGTATTTTACGAAGATAGATTTAAAAAGTAGATATCATCAAATCAGAATTCGGGAAGGCGATGAATGGAAGACAGTGTTCAAAACAAATAGTGGACTGTATGAGTGGTTAGTGATGCCTTTTGGGCTCACTAATGTTCCCAGTACATTCATGAGATTAATGAAAGAAGTCTTGAAGGAATATACAGGTAAATTTGTTGTTGTTTACCTTGATGATATTCTGGTTTTTAGCAAAAGTAAAGAGGAGCATTTGGAACATCTGAAGTTAGTCCTCAAAACCCTGCAGAAGGAAAAACTACTAATTAATTTAAAGAAATGTAGTTTCATGAAAGAGGAGATGGTATACTTGGGATTTGTGATTTCCAGAGAAGGTTTAAAAATGGATCCGGAAAAAGTACAAGTAATTAGAAATTTGATCGGAAGGCGATTCATGATGGGAGAACGAATACATATACCATAGAGAAGGATAGAATTAGACACACGTTGCTGCCAGTGAAGGATGATGGTGATAAAGGATTGCCAGAGAATAATATTATGCTGATAAGTGGCAAAGAACTGCTACAGGAGGTTGATAAAAGTGAGGAAGTGCATTTTTCTATCGTGGGAAGACCAAAGGTACTTTTAATCTCCACAAATTTAAACAATTTTCCTGAAGAAATTCAAGTTGTGTTAAATAATTTGATGGACATCATTGTGGATGAATTGTCAAATGAATTACCACCGATTAGAAGTATAAGTCATCATATCGACTTAATACCAGGAGCGAGTCTACCTAATAAAGCTGCGTATAGATTAACTCCTCAAGAAAACGCAGAAGTTGCAAGACAAGTTCAGGAGCTGATGGACAAGGGGTTGATTCAAGAAAGTCTCAGTCTGTGCATTGTGCCAATGGTGCTTAGTCCAAAGAAGGGAGGAGAATGGCACATGTGCACTGATTCCAGAGCTATGAACAAGATAATAGTCAGGTACAAATTTCCATTGCCCAGAATGGGTGATCTAATGGACTGTCTAAGTGGATGCAGGTATTTTACGAAGATAGATTTAAAAAGCGGATATAATCAAATCAGAATTCAGGAAGGCGATGAATGGAAGACAGTGTTCAAAACAAATAGTGGATTGTATGAATGGTTAGTGATGCCTTTTGGGCTCGCTAATGTGCCCAGTACATTCATGAGATTAATGAAAGAAGTCTTGAAGGAATATACAGGTAAATTTGTTGTTGTTTACCTTGATGATATTCTGGTTTTTAGCAAAAGTAAAGAGGAGCATTTGGAACATCTGAAGTTAGTCCTCAAAACCCTGCAGAAGGAAAAACTACTAATTAATTTAAAGAAATGTAGTTTCATGAAAGAGGAGATGGTATACTTGGGATTTGTGATTTCCAGAGAAGGTTTAAAAATGGATCCGGAAAAAGTACAAGTAATTAGAAATTGGCCTACTCCCAGAAGTGTATTCAAGGTAAGGAGTTTCCATGGACTTGCTAGTTTTTATAGGAAGTTTATAAAAGGGTTCAGTCAAGTTTGTGCACCAATCCTTGAGACAATCAAGGAGGTCAATCAACCATTTCGATGGACAGAAGCAACTGATAAGAAATTTAATCTACTGAAAAAGAAGATAACAGAAACGCTAATTCTAGCATTGCCAAATTTCAAGAAAGTCTTTCAAGTTGAAACTGATGCAAGTGGAGAAGTAGTTGGTGCAGTGCTAAGCCAGGAGCAAAGACCGATAGCATATTTCAACGAGAAGTTAAATGATGTAAAAAGGAAATATTCTTCCTATGATAAAGAATTTTACGCTATTGTGTAGGCCTTAAAAAAGTGGAGGCATTATTTGCTGCCAAAGGAATTCATTTTATTTTTAGACAACCACGCTTTACAGTTTATTAATAATCAGCCAAAGTTAAATCGGAAGCATGCCAAATGGGTGGAATTTCTGCAAAGTTTCACTTTTGTAATAAAGCATAAAAGTGGTAAGGTGGAATTTCTGCAAAGTTTCACTTTTGTAATAAAGCATAAAAGTGGTAAGCCTAATAAAGTGGTAGATGCATTGAGCAAGGTAAGTTTTCTTTTGCAAGAAATTGAAGTGGGTGTTGTAGGTTTTGATGAAATGATAGAAATGTACAAAGATGATGAAGATTTTAAAGGCATCTACACAACAGTTCAGAATCCAGAGAGCCATAACAGAAGTCAATGGATGGACTACCTTATTCAAGGAGGCCTGTTATTTAAAGGCAACAAATTATATATTCCTAAATGTTCCATGATAGAGAACATAATTAAGGAAAAGCACAGTGGAGGTTTATCTGGTCATTTCGGACAAGATAAAACTTTTGCTCAGGTGAATGCTTTTTATTACTGGCCTAAAATGCAAACTGATGTTAAAATTTTTGTTGAGAAATGCAGGGTATGTCAATATGCCAAAGGAAGGAGCCAGAATACAGGTCTATATCAGCCATTACCTATACCAGATCGACCATGGGATGTAGTGAGTATGGACTTTGTTCTAGGTTTACCAAAAACTCAGAGGGGAAATGATTCTATTTATGTTATTGTAGACAGATTTTCAAAAATGGCCCATTTTATTGCTTGTAAGAAGACTAATGATGCAACACACATCGCAAATTTATTCTTTTCAGAGATTGTAAGATTGCATGGTTTACCTGTAAGCATTGTATCAGATCGAGATACTAAATTTGTAGGGCATTTCTGGAGGACACTTTGGAAGAAACTAGGTACTAAACTTAGTTTTAGTTCAACATACCATCCTCAGGCAGATGGACAAACTGATGTAGTGAACAAAATCTTGGGGAATATATTAAGAAGTCTGGTACATCAGAATCCCAAACGGTGGGATTTGATATTAGCTCAAGTTGAGTTCGCTTACAATGATACACCAAATTGAAGCACTGGAACGAGTCCATTTCAGATTGTCTTTGGAATGCATCCGAGAGGAGTATATGAACTTAGGGACTTGGGAAAACAAGAAGCTAGAAGTGCAAGTGCTGAAGATTTTGTTGAACAAATGCAGAAGCTATAGGAATAAGTTAAAGGTAAATTGCAGGAAAGCAGCAAAAGTTACAGGCATAGAGCAGATCTTAAAAGAAAGGAAAATGATTTTTAGGTAGGAGATTTGGTCATGGCATATTTGAGAAAAGAGATATTTCCTACAAAGACTTATAATAAGCTGAAACTAAAGAAAATAGGACCCTATAAAATCAAAAGGAAGTTTTCATACAATGCATATAAGATTGAGTTGCCAGAACGGATCGGAATATCCCCCATTTTTAATGTTGTAGACTTATATCCATTCATAGAAGCAGAGACCGAGTTGCAAACTGAAGTTATAGGTGATGAAGTTCAAACTGTAGACTGGGAGGAATAGGTACCAAAAGCATCTAAAAAGGAAGTTGAAGATATCTTGGATCAAAGAATATCCAAGAAAACTCGAGGGTAGACATATTTCCAGTATCTTGTCAAGTGGAAGGAGCAGCCAATGGAAGATTCGAGTTGGTTGAAAGTAGCTGAATTGCAGAGATACGGAATAAATCTTAAAAGTTTAATGAACAAATATTTTCTTCCCCAAGAGTCTGATGCAGGAGCATCGGAATACGCCAGCAATGTGAAAAATCTGTTCACATGTTGTGGCTTGATAGAGTGAATTTCATTTACTGTTGGTCAACTTTAGTTTACTGTGGAAGTCGATTTATTAATAGTTTGTTTTTATTGAAATAAATGAGACTGTTCTATTTGAGATTTAGTGATAGATTTGTTACATATGTGTAACCGTGAGTGAGAAGATAGGAGATTTTGTTGAAAATAGAAGAATAGGTTATCTATTTGTTAGAAGAATTAGTGGAAGAAATATAGAAAAAAAAGGCAATAAGCGAGGACATTCTTCAGAGAGAGGGGGTGAGGGTTGTAGTGTGGAGTGAAAGCTCAGAATGGAGTGAGGATTGTGTTTTGTAACTGAAAATTTTCTTTTGTAAACTCGCCAAGGGCGAACTCTGTTTTCTTGTATTATGAATAAAATCACTGTTATATCCATCGTTGTACTGCAAGTATAAACGATTGATTTGGTTGTTTTATTTTGAGGTTGTTGAAGTAGATTGATCAGTGTTTTATTTTAATTGCAAAGGTTGTTGTGTTGAAACAAATCTGAAATAGTTGAGTCTATGCGTATGAAATTCATTAACAAAGAAAGATTTTGAAATAAACCCCTTCAGAACTTTGGAATGGATTTATAATATATTTTGATGGTTTTATGATCCATCCGGTCTAGTAAGACCATCACATTGGATTAGGAAGGGGTCCACAAATTGCATCAATAGAAAATAGACAGATGCGATCAGTTATAGAACAGTTTTAAAGGAGATCGAGTCAGGATATCGCATCGCAGATTTGAAGAATCAAAGGAAAAAGTGAAAAGTGTGATTTGTGAAGTCCACAGTTGAAATTGCAATGTGCGATCTCTAATAACCATCGCATCGCAATGTGGAACGGGTTTTAGTCAAGTGACATTACAGTTTTGCGATTTGCGATCAATATATATATATACCCCCCCACCAAGATATAAGGTGGAAACCCAATGTGGGTGAAAAACACCTGCTGCTATCGTCTCTGTCTTCTTTTAATAATAAGAAAATTTGTTTATAATTTTGTACTAGGCATACTTATACTAGTACGCAGACTTCTACCTGCAGAAGGTTACAACCTTCTCTCGTTCTCCAGCTTCTCCTAGAAGGGAGCTACAACCCCCTAACCCTTGTACTGGTCGATATGTTTACTAGTACATAGGTTGTGACCTATAGAAGGCTACGACCTTCTTTATTCCTCCACAAACCATGTTTCATAAATTTTCAGATTGGATCCATCAACAACATCATAATTGTAATTAAATCATCAAATACATTTGCATCAACCAATCACTTTCTAAACCAACCACAACCAAATCAATCAATCACTTTGACAACCCATCAATCTGATCATTCAGAATACTGTCACTAGAATATAGTAACTAGAACCTAGAACTCTGCAACAGCAAACAGAAACAACTAAAACATATTTTATAAGTTATATGCTACTTCCATGTGTCGAACCTGCACATATACGTGCTTTTCTCAAATCCAACCTACATATACATCTGCAAATATTAATTCATAATTCTGCAGCTATTCAGACTTTAGTTATACCCAGATCATAGTATTTACAGAACAACACATGTGTCAATATACAGATCTAGAATAGGCATGATCAAACCATATAAATATAATACATTTCAAGCCTTAAGATCTCGATCCATCATTAGATCTTATCCTCCATCAACCACTAAGGTTCATCCCTAGTTTAGATCAATCACAACACCATAAGCCAATAACCTGCATACTAGATATCACACTTAATCAGATATTCGATACTTGCACACCTGGCCTAATGATCTTCTCCTCCTTTTATGGTTTTATGCCTTTCTCAATACCATGGACCAAAACCACTTAGGACCAATACCTCGGACCAACTACCTCGGGTCAATGCCTTGGACCAGATACCTTGGACCAATACCATGGATCAAAATACCATGGACCAAATACCTTTGACCAAAAACTTAGTTTTCCAAGATATACATGCTTTTCCTTCTGTGAAAGTGCATGTGTATGTATACACTACTTGTGTTTAGTGAACCTACGTGTATACACAGCTTGGTCAAGGTGAACCTGCATATACCTCTCTTTCTTCATTCCTTGTAGTTTGATATGTAATTATTTGTTTTTAACCTATTGTACTGTGACCTTTCATCTGAGTTAGTTGCCATCAAGGACAACACATGTATCATAATGCCAACAATCTCCCCCTTTGGACTTGATGGCAAAAACAACAAGTCATTCTCCCACTTTGACATCAAGGGCAAAGGGTGATGCTCCCCCTGAGTACATGATGAAATCTCTGATATGTTGAAATGTATTGATTGAGCTCCCATGATTGAGCCCATGCTCCCCTTCAGCACTAGCAAAGTCTGCAAGAAGATTTTCTAAAAGAATAACATGACTCTATAAATCAACTATGTGAGGATGACCTTCCTATCACCAATGACTCATACATCCATCTCCCAACCAAGTGGGAATATACCAAATTTGACTCATCCACCCAACCAAGTGAGGATATACCAATTTCTTATACATGACAAAAACAAGAAATATGACATCATCCATCCCATGCATAGTGGGGTTACAAAGTAGGTCTTTTCATGACCTTTACATTAAACGATATACATGACATTTATAATAAGGACAACCGATCTAAGCAAGACCATGAGAGTCATCAGCAACTATCATACACCATATATGATCTGCACCATCACCAACATCAGGAGCAACAACCTGTATATTTCCATCATCAAAAGAGTCACCTGAATCAAAACAATTATGCAGATCTGTACCAAGATCTTCTAAGATAATGTAAACAATGCATTATTAAAAGCATATGCTCCCCCTAAAACTATGCTAGGTGATCACTGTCAGATCTAATTATTGCATAAATCAGTAAGAAATATCAAGGCATGATCATCGATTAGATATACATCAAGTTATCAACAAATTATGAGGACTAGCATATTTCCACATGTTATCAGCATATTGTAACATAGGAGATAATTGGTAGAACCATATTAGACCCCTTTTTCCTGAGTCTAGCCCACTGCTTTCCATCAAACCAACATATACGTGATTGTGCCCACAGAAACCTGCGTATGTACGTGACTATGCTGCATGAAACTCACTTATAATAGCCTTTCTTTGAAAAATGGGATTTAATAGCGGGATGATGCAACAAATACTCCCAACTTTTGTTTGAGATATTCAAATGTCTCTCTAGGAAGTGGTTTAGTGAATATATCAACAACCTGTTCTTTGGAGGGAACATACTCCAATTTTACCTTTTGTTCAAGAACTTGTTCACATAGAAGATGATATTTGATGGGCATGTGCTTGGTCTTGGAGTACATGACTGGATTCTTTGAAATACTGATGGCACTTGTATTATCACATAGAATGGAGATGGGTGGAATATATGTGATCTGAATGTCTTGCAAATTTTGCATCATCCAAAGTAGTTGTGTGCAGCAAGATGCAACAACCACATATTCTGCTTTAGCTGTAGATAATGCAATTGAACTTTGTTTTTTGCTGAACCAAGACACTAACCTGAAACCCATATAGAATGCACCACCACTAGTGATTTTTATGTCATCAACACTTCTTGCCCAATTTGCATCTGTATATGCATGAAGAGTAACATCAGTATCTCTAGGATACCATAAACCAAAGATCTGTATTCGTTAAAGATATTTGATAATCCTTTTGACTGCCTAAAGGTGTGATTCCTTTGGATTTGCTTGGAATCCTCCAACTATTCCTATTGCATGCATGATGTCAGGTTAGGTACCTGTTAGATAAAGTAGACTGCCAATCATGGATCTATAAGTTGGTTGATGTACTATTGTTGACTCATCATTTGAGCCGAGACTACATCCTATTACCATTGGGGTACATATTGGTTTAGAATCTTCCATGCCGTACTTTTTCATGTTTGAGATATTTGGTTTGTGAAAGAAAAATACCATCTTTATTTTGTTGAACTTGTAGACCAAGAAAATAGGTAAGCTCACCAAGCAAGGACATTTCAAATTATTGCTGCATTATTGAAGCAACATTCTGATTCATGGATTCTTCATTGCTACCAAAAATGATATCATCAACATAAACAACAATTATTAGCAATTTATCAGTGTCAATCCTTGTATATAGATTGCTATCTGCTGACCCCTTTGAAAAACCCTATTGGCGGAGATATTTGTCAAGACGGTAATACCATGCCATTGGAGCCTATTTTAGACCATAGAGAGCCTTTCTAAGGCTGCATACAAGTTTTGCATCATTTCCAAGAATGAATCCTTCTGGTTGTTCAATATAGACTTCTTCTAAGTCTCCATTAAGGAAGGTAGATTTTACATCCATTTGGTATAATTTGAATTTTTGAAAATTAGAAAGAGAAAGAAACATCCTTATGCCTTCAAGTCTAGCAACAGGTGCAAAATTTTCTTCAAAATCTATACCTTATTGTTGAGCATATCCTTTACAAACAAGTATGGCCTTGTTTCTAATAACTTCTCCATTTTCATTTAGCTTGTTTTTGAATATCCATTTAGTTCCTATGATATTCTTATCATGAGGTCGAGGAACTAATTCCCAAGTATTATTCTTTTCAATTTCTCAAGTTCTTCATTCATGGCCTTGACCCAACATTCATCTTTGCATGCTTCATTTACATTTTGAGGTTCGGTGGAAGATAGTAATGCTAGATAGCTTGAGGTTTCTATAATAGTTCTTCTTTTCTGTACACCTGCCTCTTTTTCCCCTAAAATTTGAGTTTCTGGATGATTTTTTTGAACATACCTAGACGGAGTCTTTTCTTCTACCAATATCTCTTCTTCTAGTGCTTCATTGGTTTCTTCTTCAGAATCATATGATTTGATGTGGGAAAATAATCCTGATCTTCTTCATTGTCATAATCTTCGGTTTTTATCTGTTTTGGATTTTTGCATGCTTCATCAACTACAACATGAATACTTTGAACAATTTTCCCAAGTCTTTTATAATAACATTTATATCCTTTACTTCGGGAAGAGTAACCAAGAAGAATACCTTCATCTGCTCTAGGCTCAAACTTACCAAGTTTTTCATAAGTCCTTTTGATATAGCATTTGCTTCCAAAAAATTTAAATTATTTTACCGTAGGAGTCTTACCATACCAAAGTTTATGTGGAGTTTTAGTGTTGTTTACCCGAACATTTTCTTGGTTGAGAATAGTTATGGCAGCGAATGCAGCTTCACCCCAGAATGTTGCAGGAGTTCCAGATTAATCTAGCATAGCTTGAGCCATTTTTTGAACTATTCTGTTCATTCTTTCTACCACTCCATTTTCTTGAGGCGTCCTTGTGGTGGAGAATTGCCTTTTTATCCCATTTTGTTCACAAAAGTCATAGAATTCATCTAAGATAAATTTCCCTCCTCGATCAAATTTGAGGCATTTGATTTTGCGATCTGATTCATTTTCAACCAAATCTTTGAAGGCTTTGAACTTTTCAAATGCTTCATATTTATGGTTTAGAAGAATTATTCAACACATTCTAGAAAAATCATCAATGAACAATATAAAGTATTCTTCTCCACGAGATGACTTTTTCCTTAATGGTCCACATAAATCGGTATGAACAAGTTCAATAGGCTTACTCGCTGACCCTTCTTTTTCAATGAAGTGAGATCTGGTTTGCTTACTGAATTGACATGGTTTGCATATTGTATATTTAGGAATGTTGATATTTGGAAGATCACAAATAGCCTGGAATCTGCATGCTTTTCTTATTTGAGAAAATCTTAGATGTCTCAATCTCCTGTGCCATAGCCAGTTTTCATCATTTTTGCTTAGATAGCATTGTTTTTGTCCTCCCTTGAGTATTTATAAGTTGTTTGGAGTTCTTGTACCTTTGATCATAGTTTCTCTTGTATCAAGCTCACGAAAAACACATCTGTTTAATCGAAACACCACTTCATTTCCTTGATCACACATTTGATTGACACTCAACAGGTTATGATTTAGACCATCTACAAACATAACATTCCTAGCTTTAACCTTTTCTTTCAAGAAAACAGATAATTTACCTTTTATGACAGCAGGAGTGTCATTTCCAAATGAGACATTCTTTTCCTTTTCTAAGGCATTATATGAGTCAAGTTTTTGTTTGTCACCTATCATGTGTTTTGAGCATCCACTATCAATGTACCACTGATTTTCTTGCCTTTCTACATACAAGGCTATACCACATGTTTTTGTTTGAGGTCATTTCTCTCTCCATATTTTGGGATTTAATGGATTTTTCTCATTTTGAGATATTTGCCAAAATTTAATCTTGCATTCAGATTCTTCATGGCCAAAGTTGTTACAGATTGAGAATTCTATTTCATTTCCAAGAAGAGAAAAATTATTATAGGAACTTTTCTTGATCCCTGTCACATACCTTTGATTTCGTGCTTCTCTAGTCATGATGCTTTTGTAAGAAACACATTGAGCAGCTTTGTGTCCAAAATTATGACATGAGAAACATTTACCATTAAAGAAGTTCCTACGATTATCGAATCTATTGACTTGGTGATTGTAGTTTCCATTGATATTCATGTTTGAAGCAAATTGAGTATGATTTACCTAACGCTGGTTGTAGCTTCTATTTATCCTTGAAGCAAATTGAGTCTGATTTACTTGGTGATATGTTTTATGCCTTTGCTGACGATTGTCATATTGTTCACTGTTCTTTGCTGCATCAAGATAACTTTTAGTGGAGTTTGATGGCTTCTATGATTGAGATGCTTCTTTAGTATATCCAAGATCCATCTTCATCAGAGGAGAACACTACACTTTCATAATTTCATTTAAGGTTTTTGATCCTTTAGAAAATCTAAGATTGAGAGATTTTGTTTTCTCAAGATCCTTTCCTAGACCCACAATTTCACATTCTAGTTTTTCATTGTGTTTTTCTCTTTCAGCAAGTTGGTATGTCAAGGTATCTATAATCATATTATTTTCTTCTAAACAGATTTTGAGTTTAGATGTTCTTCATGAAGGTCATCTTCTTCTAAAGCATCCCAAAAATTATCATCTTCATAAGCCATTAGAAGTCTATAGTCATTACTATT
>APFE030284119.1:0-19519 GCA_000404065.3 Pinus taeda
AGATTTCCAAAAAAACGTTGTTTAGGGCCTCAAAACGGCTCCGGAAGTTCAGAACCCGAAAAAACTGCTAAAAATAGTAAATTGTGCTACAATTACGGAAACTGAAAAACTGAAAGAGACAGTTGCGGGGGTCCAAATGGGATAGGTGGGTGGCCACCAACATCCACCTGGATCACTCAACAACCCATTTATGGAAAACATTATGTGTGCTACCATTGCCATTCAACACTACCACTGGTCGATAATGCATGGAGTGATATAATTGGTTCATTAGGTGCTATTGTAGAATCTGTTGGAGTCTCTTGGGGTTCCACTGCATCCTCTATAGACACTTTAGTGGGTTGTGCCTCATTGTTTGGGCTATTTTCATCACATCAATATGAAAGAACTTTGGTTTCTTGCATTTTTTGCAAGGGGAATATTTGTCATCACAATAATAACACAATCATTGTCTTCTCCTTTCATCCATTTCTACTGGAAACACCTTTTACACCTTAAGGATTTGGGTGGGGCCACTATTGGGGGTGGTGTTAGCGCTTGAAATTTCACCTCAGGCTGAAAAAGGTAAAATCCAAGGCAACATCAAACCACTTAGCCTCGTAGCTAGCCCTACGGGGCAGGAGAGGGCTCTCTCCGATCTATCTCGGCAAAAGGTCTTCAACGGGCTGAGATAACCAATAAAGAACACTGATTTTAGGCTAGTAAACTGATAAAAAGGTTTGATTTGGGATTTTTAGGGTTTTGGTGGAAAATTGGGAAAGGCAATTTTGGGTGCGGGGATTGGACACAGTTTTTGCAGGGGGTTCTTTGGGGTGAGGTAGGAGACCGTATTGATGCCTTTGAAAGATTTGGATGGATGAGAATCACTGGTGAGGAGCTAAGGAGAGCAAGCAATCACCTTGAATTCTCCTTAGACAGCTGAAAACATTGATATTAAGCAAACTTAAAGGCAGAGCATAGCAACCATGAATTCTACCTTAACACTTCATTTGCCTAATTTGCAGAAGAAAAAGTAAGAAGATGATTCACATAACAAACTTACAAGTACAAAAAGAAACACACCATCAATACATGTAACCACAGGAATCCCAAAAAGGACTGCAAAATCCTGGTCTTTCTTCCTTTGCCAAAATGTAGTGATACAATCAGTAATACAATAGAAGCTTTCTCCCTCAAGATTCCAACCATGAAAATGACTAAGAAAGTACATAATATAGGAAATATAACATCTTTCCTTGCCTCTAGGGGTCGATCTCACTATCCTAGGAGTTGTTTCAACCAATTCGAAACTGAGCACTAAAATCTAGGCAGTCAAAACAACTTACCTCTATAAGCTAGGAAACCAATTCATTCATTTCATTTTTGCCTATCTCATGAATGAATCTTATAGAAGAGATAAATAAGTGTAAAATTATCATAAAATTACATCATTTACATCAAGGAGGATCAAAATCCACTCTAAAAAGTCAAACCTAGTCAAAACTGTGTTTTGCTGAGCTGTAGGTGAAAAATTGAGAAAATGTGTTGATGTGTCGCGCCCTAATCCTGAACGCGTCGCGCACCTTTGAGCCAACGTTTGAGGCACTTCCCAGAGTCAAAATGAGGCCAAAGTGGGCTTGTTGGAAAGGTATGGATGTCTAATTTCCAACCCAAGTATAATTTATAAATTTGGTGGTCATTTTCCCCTCCAAAATTGCAATCTCCCAAGACTGCTTCCTGTGTGTCAAAAAGGTGGCAGAAAGTCATTTTTTGCTTATTTTTTGACCTTCTGGAGGCTCAAAACTTGGTGAAATTTCTTGGTAATTGCTGAGAAAGTGTATTTTTGCATGAAAAATCCAAAAATGCTGAGTTTTCATGAAATGGACCTTGCTAATGAAAGGTTCGCGTGCAGCGCGCTACGGGTTGAGGAAAAAACCTGTGTTTGGCACAAAAAACTCACAATTGACAAAATTTTCTCCAAATTTCTTGAAATTTGGGCTGGGAGTCCCCAATAAAGTGCCATGCTCAGTAAAATAGTCTTTGGCCAAAATTTGGAGTGGATCGGGCCTTTTCCGTCGTTTTAGTGCCTTGGCCAACCTCCTTGGATCTAGCAATTGTAATTTTGACATTTCTCTAAAACCATGACACCTGTGCAAAAATTGAAGGAGGTTTTTCTTATTTGGATTTTTTTGGACAAACACCTCTCTCAAGTTTCCATAATTCATCTTGTATGGCTCTGAAACACCATTTGAGTGAAACTTATCCCGATGTGTGAAACAAGGAATTTTGTCGAAATGAAGCGAAATGAAGGGGATAGGGGGCTTATAAATTCTTGGGGAAATTTGTGGAAGTAGGGAGAGATGTTAGGAAGCAGGGGAAAGTGGAATCTCAGAGATTGAGTGAGGGGAAGGGGTCCAAAAGGGCAAAACACAGGCCCAACCTAGAAAATTGCCAGGTTGTAGCTAGAAACTAGGGTTTGTGCGAAAATGAGGAATTTGGGGAATCTCAGTGATGGGAAGAATTTGGTAAGGTACTTTAAGGATAGGGGAAGGTGTATGAGCAACAGGAAACAAGTTTTGCCGATGATTTGACCGTCCAAGAGAAATTGCCTTCAAAACCCTAGGAGAGGGAAATGACCTTACCTAGGCGCAACTGAAGCATGAACAAGGTGTAAAATGACTCATTAGGCACTGAGATGATAATGAAATCCCTATGAATGATGATAGACTCAGCTGAATAGTGACATAGATTGGCATTTGGGCAACTTTGAAAAGAGTGAGAGCAAACCCTAGACCTAATGCCTAGTGACCAAATTTTGCTTGACGACTCACTGAAATGACAAAATTTGACCTTGACACTCTGAGAACACTTTGTAAGAGAATATTTGATCACTGGAGGAAGGCTAGAAAGACTGACACTAACAGGTTCTTTTGAAAAACGTACCAGAGGCATAGGTTCCAAGCTAATGTCCAAGATGGGCTATGAAGGAAAGGGCTTGGGCAAACATACACAAGGTATTGTTGAGCCAATATTAGTTGAGGAAAGGCCTAAGTATTTGGGTCTTGGTTATGGACAATCTTATGGAGAAAGTTCCAAAGTTTCCATGAAGACAATTGAAATAGTCCCAAGAAGGAGTTTCATTTCAGGTCTTCTACCTCGAGAGTGTGAATATTGTATTCAAGAGGAATCCAATAGCTTGTAATATCATTTGCAGGATGCAGGTGTTTAGAAGCACACATTTGAACTAGAGAGCTATGAGAACTCTGAAAGCCTTGAAGAGATTGATGGCATTCCAAAGGGAGTCACTTCTTCATTTGATTAAGCTCCTCATGAAGGCAACAAAGGTGAAAGAGAAAGGTATAAATATGGTTCTAACCATATTCCTTTTGATTATGTTCAACATGGTAAATTTCCACATAGATATGGGAAAAGAATTGCATGTTCCTTTTGTGGTTTGGATAACCATAATGCTTCTAGATGTTGGAAGAGGATAGACACATGCAGGAAACTTTTGAAGGAAAGGAAGCAAGAAGCGAAAGGTCCATTAGACAAGGAAATCATGTTGTCAAGAGGATGCACATGTGTTGCACTTATTGCCATAAGTAAGGACATCTTGCTGGAAAGTGTTGGAATTTGAATCCAACAATTCTTCCACAAAACTTGAAGAAGGTAGAGAGAGAAAATGGCAGAAATGGAAAGGAAGTTTCCATGGATGATGTGTTTCATGATGATTCACATGTTAATGCTGATGTATAGACAAAGGAAAGACCTTTGAAATGTATTAGTAAAAAATGGTTAGAGTTCTTATCCAATTAAGATTGCATGTCTATTTTGCATCTATTTGCATTTCTTTGTTAATGAGATGCAAGTTGTAGGGTTTTACTGAGAAGGTGAATGAAAAAGTTGAGTAGGAGACTCACTTTATTGCTGCAACATTATAATTCATTTCAGCTTCGAAAGTACAATGTGCTTAAGCGAAAGTTGAAGGATGAAATGCATGCATGAGCATGATATGCATGAACATAGGCATGATGATGATTTCCTTGTTTTTGAACATGTATGTGTAATTAACTTGCAGGGTTGATTATTTTGACATGCATGTGATGCAACGTTGACTTGGGAGAAGTTAACTTGGTCTCCAAGATGGAGATAATGATGAAGTGTTTCATCTTTGAAAAAGAGTCCTAAAGCTCTTTTTCTACATGCTTGACTTGAAGGGTCATTTGTTGTAAAGGCATGTTTTATGGGCTTCTTATCTAGTCCATCATTTGTATGCAGATTTAAGACATGGAGGTGTTCACAAGATGTGAAAATATGTTTCTTTTGTTGAAGCAGGAGTTTAGTCCATCCAGTTGTTGTCTATATTTCTGTTGTTGTTAATAGTTGTTGTTGATAGCTTATCAAATAGGTACAAATGAAAATTTTGTGAAGCAGATGTAACTTCACATTTGTTTGAGCCACCTTGGCTCAATGATCAAGACAGAGAAGTTCAAACTACCTTTTGTGACCTTCTCAACAGGAGTTCTACATGAAGTCAAGGAGGAAGACAGTTCTTCCCAGGAGGACTAGCACATCCAGGAAGGAAAGTGGTCAAAGGCTTTGGTTCACAGGCACTATGCAATGAAAGTGTATGGAGGTTGAAACAAGAGGGCATTGTTACTCTCATTTGCTGTTCTGATAGGTATATTAGTCTTTTGGAGACCAAAAGTTCTCTTAGTGGGAAAGCGTGATCCAAAATGGATCTTGGATAAACTTCCAAGTCTAAAGTGTTCCTCACAGAGGAAAATGGAAGTTCAAGGATGCTCCTGGAAATACTCCCATTGCATAGATCTTTTCATTTTGAATCTACTACAACTTGAATGGGATAAAACAGACTTCGGATGATGAAGTTATCGCAAAATGAAGTTTGCCTCTGTTCCTTTGAAAAGGAGGCAAATTCTTCCAAAAATGGCATAAAATGCCTTATAAAGGAAAATCACATTGGAAGGGTTAAGCAGAGGACTTAAGGCAAGGGTGGAAGGAACCCCCGATTGTGACCTCCAACTTATCGCATTGGAGGTAGGCCTTTGCACCATATCGGAACCCCTGGGCCATAGCGAATGCGATATGCCGATTAGAATTTGTGATTGGAACCGATTGCGATGATCGGAGATATCTGTGGTTAGTGGATCGATGATCAAAGAAGGTTGAGGACCATGCCCCTAGGCCATTGTGGCAACAATATGCAATATGCTGATAGCGATGTGCGATCTCAACTGTCGGATTGGGAAAAGGGGTCAATAGTTAGGATTTAATCGATGGTCGGTAGATCGATGATCCTCGATACAAAGGGCCAATGCGACAACGACATGTGATGCGATAACAACCATCTGATCAAGGAGCAGATCAATGGTCTAGATTTAATTAGCGATCGGTGATCAACAATCCCCGATGCCAAGGCTCATGCGATTGCGATAGCGATATGCTGATAAGGGTCGAACCCAATGGGTTTATAGACCCGATTTCATAAATTTTGAAATCTAGGAATTCAGGATTTCTATGTATTCCCGTGTATTGAGGTTTTTAGAACTCGCGCCTAAGCGATTGTGATATTACAATGGATGGTGGACCCGATAGGATTTTGAGCGTGATCCTATAATATTTGAAGTCCGGGAAAACTCTCAATCATGTGGTTTCATGAGTTTTGCCTGTGTATTTCCGTTATGTGTCTATTTCTGGAATTATGCAGGAAAAAGGCTGCCTGTGTATTTCCCACTATAAAAATGGCTCCCATTCTACTTGCCACGCTGTAATCAGGCATTTGTAACAAGAATGTGTTACAGAATGCACAAGGCCAGATGGCCAAATGCAGAGCCAAAGAGCCATAGAGCCAGAGGGGCCAGACGTAGAGCCACAGGGAGCAGAGGAAGTTGCAGAGCCGCAGAGAGATGATTATACATAGAGAAATAGGCACAAAGCTGCAGAGCAAGAAGGATACCTCAAGAAAGCTAGAGAGATCAATTGACGAGGTAATGGGAAGCGCAGTTAGCTGAGGGAGTTTTTGGAGTCGCTTGGAGGTCAAGCGAAAAACTAGAGAGCTGAAAGTTGCTAAAAAGGATCACTAGAAGGTTTTCAAAGAGTCGCTTGGAGGTCAAGTGAATTATAGAAGCACACAGAGGCTAAGAGAAGTTTGTAAGAGCCAAGAGGCAGAACCAGAGCCAGAGCCGAAGAGCCAGAGTGAGAGCCAAAGCCGAGAGGACTACAAAGAGATCAGATGATCCAGCTGTTGCTCGTGTTTAGAGTGTACTAAAGATAGAAGAAGGCATTCCAGAGATAGTAAAAGATTTTTTAGGGAGTTGGTGCAAGCTAGAGCAAGATCGATCAAAGCGTTGATTGAAGGAATCTAGTCTAGAGAAGCCTAGATTTGTCTGCAGAAGTATGGACAACCAGTAGGATAAGATGGTATTCTAAGCCCATTGTTTCTTTGTAATCCTATGGACTTGAGCATGGAGCTTGTAAAAGAACTTATGCCATAATCCTAGAGAGCCTAGTCGAGTTGACTAGAGCTCAAGGAGACGTAGCCCAAGAGTTATCGGTGAACTCCATATTATATTGCTATTATGTTTGATTGCTTATTACTGCATTCTAATTACTGCTTTATTTGTTGTTACATGTTTTTATATCAGTTTAAGAAAATCAACTTAAAGCACATAAATAGTTTAAAACAAACACAAGCATACACCTATTTTCAAGCACTTTTTAATTCCTAAATTGGTTATTCATAAGGTCTTGGGAATATTGAAGCTTTGGAAATGGGAGAGGTTCTTGTAAGCTTGACAAGAAGCCTTTAGTGCCCCATTTTCAGATCAATTAGACTCACCCTAAAACATTTTCAAGGGCATAGGTGAATGAGAGTTAGGGTAAAGTGTTTGGATAGAAGCTGATGGGGTGACATATTCTAGAGGGACCCCACCTAATTTATTTGAAAGGAATAGTATGCAAAGGCTCTGGTATAAAGTGTCAAATAATGCAGGCGGATGATGTGCATCTAAAAGCTAACTCATTGGCTAGAAGGTTGGCCCATCTGACCAGTCAACTTGACAAGTTCACCCCTTAAGATTAAAGTGAGGAGTTATATGTAAATGCTAGGAGGTGATTAGTAGGATGACATAGACACGACCTCATGGGGAGGTTCATTAACCCAGTTTCTTCCCCATTGGTGGGGAGAAACCCCTTTTTACATGTAAGTGCGATAGTAAAGCCTGACAGTTATAAAAGTGTCATGCTTAGGAATCACCAAGAGAGGGTAAGAGGGGTGGTGTCTCTAGTGCAACCCACCCAGGAGGCATAAGGATGTTATGTCTAAAGGTGATGGGTTAATGTGGTGAGTGGAGGTTGTTTCATTCAACAGGGCTCAATATATATATATATATATATATATATATAATTATAATATATTATTATAAAGAATAAGAAGAAGGAGAGAGAGGAGGATGGGGTAAACCAATATATATTTCCTTCAAACTCTACTTGGTTCCCAACTCGTCTAGGACCTCACACTAGAGCTATTAGGCTACATGCTTATATATGTAGCCTAATAGCTCTAGTTGTGAGCCCTATGATGGGTTGGGAAACAAGTTAGAGTTAGGAGGAAAAATAATATATAATATATATGTTTTACCCCATTCCTCTAACAATATTTGAGGGGTTGGGTGATGTTACACATTTGTTGTTACAACATCTACTTCTCAATCCATTGTTACCTATGTTTTTTCTTCTTAATTTTTTTTCTTGATCCCCAAAGTGTTGGTGTTGTGTTGGGTGGCAGAAATATCTTTTTGGCTACCCACTTTCAAGCTTTGAAAAGCAAGATAAAATGCCTTTCTACCCCATCAATTGTTACGAACATTTATTGTTACAACATCGACTGTTACAACATCTATTGTAATGGTCATTGTTTCGGTAGTTTTAATAGTAGCAGTTGTTATAACATAAGATTTTACAACATTTTCAATAGTAATGGGTGTTAATCAATAAGTTCTACAACATTTTTAGCATATTTAACATTGACATGATGTTATGGAATCTGTTGTTATAGAATTGGTTGTTACAACATCCGTTATTACCAAATCTACTTCTTAATCCATTTTTACCTTTGTTTGTGCTTCCCAATTTGTTTTCTTGATCCCCAAAGTGCTGGTGTAGTGTTGGGTGGAAGAAACATCCCTTTGGATACCCACTTTCAATATCTAACAAGCAATATGAAATGGATTGTTGTTACAACATTTGTTATGACATATTTTCTTACAACATCTGTTGTTATAGCATCTACTTCTCAATTCACTATTTCCTATGTTTGTGATTCTCAATTTGTTTTCTTGATCCCCCAAGTGCTCGTGTAGTGTTGAGTGGTAGAAAGACATATTAGGTTTCCCAATTTCAAGCTTTAACAAGCAAGATGAAATGGATTTATACCCCCTCTATTGTTACAACAATTGTTGTTACAACATCCATTGTTACACCATTTTCTATTACATCATCCACTATAATGGTCGATGTTTCATTAGTTTCAATAGTAGCAGTTGTTATAACATCATATTTTATAGTAGTTTAAACATTTTCAACAGTAATGGGTGTTACAACATCAATTGCTATAAAATTTTCAACAAATTTAACATTGTCATGTTGTTATGGCATATGTTATTACAACATCTGCTTCTCAATATGTTGTTATCTATGTTTGTACTTCATAATTTGTTTTCTTGATCCCTCAAGTGTTGGCGTAGTGCTTGGTGGCATAAACACCTCTTTTGCTACCCACTTTAAGGTTTTGAAAAGTAAGATGAAATGAATTATTATTACAATGTAACTCCCTCCTACCACACTTACCCAAGTTTACTGGTCCATTGGGGTAAATATGTGATGCAGAGTTACTGTGATATGATTTAACCTCATAGATCACCTTAAGGAAGTGTAATCGACAAAAAAAAATGTATTGCCCTTCCTTGGGAGCTACATGACCCCCAAGAGCTAGACCATCCTTCCAGGTGTCCAAACCATGAGTTAACTTTACTTTTCACTGATATGGACTCCCAGTTGCATGCACAAGCCTACATCCATGCGATTGTATGCCTCTAGTTGCATGCATAACTATTGCAAGGGTGCAATTGTAGTTTTTTTAAGCTAGTTTTGTGCTTGGGAACTAGAAATTTGTGCCACCTTTTCAGGGATAGAATCTGGGTCATTGCTCAGAACTTGATGAAATTTTCCAAAATAATAAATTACACGAGGGCAAAGCCTATAACAGAAACTTATTCAATAACTTCACCTAAATAAGACTAACCATGACAAACATTTCGTCGAGCACATTGTGAGCATGTAATCTATAGGCTATAAATGCATATATGAACATAAGGGTCTGATACTTACCTGAAAATCACTAAGAAGGTCTAATGCCTTCTCATAATAGCTAAAATAATGTCTATTAGGTCATGCATTCAATAGCCATTCATTTACCAATCAAAATGTGCTAAGATACATAAATAAAATCTTTAATGAAACCATGCATATAACAAACATAAAACCGAAATAATATCAGTGATATAACAACCATTATAACCATCTAATAACAAAAAAAATTACACATAATACACAAGATGAAAATAGATCTTATTAACATGTGAAAAATCCAACTAAGTGAGGGAATTCCATGTACCACCCAACAATAGATTAGGTTGAACCAAATATTTCTTTCAGTTAGTCACCCTGTGCCATATTCCAAGCATTAATGTTGGACTTACAACACAACCAACCAACACTTCTTCAGGATTTACCACAATCCACCAAGGGATTCCTAGGCCCAAGTCCTCATCTATACAACCAGTATTTACCACTATCCTGCCAAGGGATTCCTAGGCCAAAATGAGAAACATAGACTACCAGGGTTTACCACAATCCCACCATATACCGGTCCAGGGATCACTAGGACTATCCAAGCATGGATGCCTCTAGATCTCTCCACTTAAACCATGAGGAATTTTTCCATCTCCAGTCTCTAGGATTTAGTATATATCCCACCATTCACCGGTTGAGGATTCCTAGGCCGAACGAGACTCCACCTTCAGGGATTTATCATATATCCTGCCATTCACTGGTCAAGGATTCCTAGGCTGAATCGAGGGAATACACCTCTAGGATTTTCCATATATCCCACCATTCACCAGTCTAGGATTCTTAGGCCTAATCAAGGTATTCACAATATATCTTTACCATAATCCCACCTTCACTGGTCCAAGGATTACTAAGCCTTATGTTCTTCTCCTAAGAGCACCCCACTCAGTTTTGAAACCATCTGACAATCCATCACAACCAAGTAAGAGAAACCCCATCACACCATCGCTACCTTGAAATGGCAAGGCAATGCTGAAAATCACTGTCACACTTAGCATAAACCATGTCAATGACAACAAGAGAACCAAATACACACATGCATGTAACATGCATGGAAAAAATATAATGGAAATCATACAACAACTTGATACCTACAAGTAATCTCATTGTAGCTGCTTGATCCATCTCTTCCTTTCTTGATCTTTTATTTTCTTTGCCTTCTTTGTCCTTCCTTTGCTTTCCTTGATCCAATACAAAAGTTCTCCAAGAATACTCTAAGTATGCAAGACTATGAGAGATAGAATAAAGAGAGAGCTCCAAAATTGAACTGTCAAAATCTAAATTGACAAAATCCATGAACTGATCCTCAAAAGCCTTTTATTAATGAGGCTTATAATTTCTTCATTTTCCTTCATTTTTCCTTCAATTTCCCTCTCATGTAAATATGTGACCTTTCACCTTCCTTTTCTCCTATTTTCCATTATTTTCGTAAGTAAAATGACAATTAATTCCTCTTCCATTTCCAAAGCCTTTTCCATTTCCTTTTCCAATTTCATCTTGCCATAATAAACCAAATCAACACTTGCTAGGATGTTTTTCCCAACATTCAGCTTGGAATACGTGTCTCATGACCTTGGTCTTATATATTTTTTTTCTTTTTTTTTACATGAATTTTTAACTAGGGGTTGTTACAGAACCCTCCCCCTTGGGGGAACACCATCCTCCATGTTCAATGACACCTACAACCAACAAAATTGTTGAAAACCAAAACATACTACCCATGGCACTTTATAACTTAGCTCATTGTAGTATTTACAATGACCACTATTGAAAACATGTGTAGGGCATGGAATCCCCCCCAAGGCATGTTTTGGGACTGAAAGCCCAAGTTTTGACCAAGTCCATTGTAAAGACCCCGCAATTTGTGGCCGCGGAGCGTGAAGTCATAATAGAGTCATAGGGTTGTCCGCCCTTGTTTTTGTAATATAATGTCGACTTGGAAGATCTACACATGGTTCGCGGGCCATGGGATTGTATAAATAGAGCGAGGCTCTAAGTGTAAAAAACAACTAATAAGAGAGAAGCATGATGAGTCTAAGGGATTGGGTTGAAGGGTAAGTTGAGTCTTTGGGGTGTAGAGTAGGAGAAGGCTCTGCAGCTAAGTGTGCAGAGACCTAGTAGTCCGCAGATGAGTGCGTGGACCCCTGCAGCTGATTGTGCAAGGCAGGTCGAGTCTGTAACCATTTGAAGCATTAATAAAGAGAATTTATATCATATTTTTGTGTATATTTTCTTGCTTTATGTATTATCAGGTATGAATTGCAAGTTTATTGTTTATTTGCTACACAAACTCATATGAATGTGCTGTATAAATAAATATAACATAAGGCATCCATTTACGTGAAGATAATTAACCAGTGTAAGAAGATAAGTAAGATCTCAGGTGTGACTTAGCGAAGTAGTGTAGAGCACTGCTCCAGTAGCACGGAAGCCCCACAGTCCCTGGTTAGGGCTGCGCAAAGGCAAATACATCAGGGCGTGAAGGACAGGGGATTTCATGAAGTAACCTACACGTAGGGACTTACAGTTGGACCAAATCAACCTCTCAGACATCTCAAGGGTGCGGAAACCTAGTTCCAACACCCCCCCATACTACTTCGGGTGAGACCTCAGTCCGCGCACTGTGAACTGTTGCCGAAAGGGCTAGTAGTAAAGGGATTTGTTTGACTAACTAACTCTAAAATTGGGTCAGGCCCCAACTGAGATATATGAGTGGATAGCGAAGCTACCATACTACCAAGGAAGGTGCAAGCTCAATAGAACTATTGCGTGGACTACAAAGTTGCTACGCAGATTGGAAGTGTCAGAGGATAAGATCGCGCACTATTGATCACTAGCTCGATCGAATTATAGGAGGATTCATCACCCAGTTCATGGTAGATACTTTAGTCAGCTATAGCGAGGCAGAGCGACGCTTCCTCAAAGGACCACGAGGTAAGTACGTTAAGTCTTTGAACACTTGGATTAAAATGATATTGTGTGAAAAGTGGGTTACGTGAATAAATTGATGTTTGGGGCTATGCAAAGTGAGAGAATCTACAAAAACAAAGGTAGGTCAAAACTAGAAACTAGACCCTTGATTTCATCTCCGCGAGGGGAAAAGGAAGAGCTCGTGAAGGTCTCACCAAGAAGTGCGATCAATTTGATAAGGCAGTGGATTCCGTGCATACCACCCCCACCCACACCATCGCCTGTTTCACCATCTTCGCCCATACCACCTCCGCCAACACCGCAAGTCAATATGACAAGCGTGATAAGGATTCCAATGTTCAAGGGAGTAGGAAATGAAGATCTAGACCAGTTTTGGTTTGTGATAAAAGTTGTATTGGAAGCACAGGGAGTTATGGATGACAATATAAAGAAAGCAACATTGTTCAGTGCTCTGTAGGATCGCGCATTGACTTGGTACATTAATAATTCCAATGAAAATCTAAATGCAGGGATCGCGGATATCCAAACTGCGCTAAACAAAGAATTTAGCAGGCCGAAGTCAGAGGCGCAATCGATCATTAGGTTCAAGGAAATAACAATGCTACCAAGCGAGACCCCTTGGGAGTTGGATAGAGACTGAAGTGCACAATTCGTAAAAAGATGGACAACACCGCGAATGGTTTGTGGCATTGTTAACACCACATCTAAGGAACGCGCTATCACAACAGAGGCTAACAACTTAGGCCTATGCCTTGGAGATAATGATGAGACTGCATGAGACCTCGATATAGGATCCCAACCTGAGAGTTCAACAGATTCACGCACAGTTGAAAAACTTGTGCCTTGAGATGCAGAGTCTGAAACAAGATAGGACAGCTCGCCCAAAAGTGCGTGACAAGGTATGGTGCGTAAAGTGCAAGGGTCAGGGACATGACAATGACCACTACCTAGTGTTCATGAATTACCTCGCAGGAGGAGGACCAATGCTATTGAGACCAAAGGCACAAGCAGGACCCATCATAACACCTGCATTATGGTGCACAATTTGTCAAATAGGAGGAAAGCATGCTATGAACAACTTTGATTTGTTGCAGAAGTACACACAGAATTCAAAACACTTGTTCTGTAATTTTTGTAGATCAATGGGACATGATGGATGCACTTGTAGAAGTTATGAGCTGATGATGGATATGACTCCTACCTATAGAGTTCAGGCCAAAACATGGCCCCTTGACCAGAATGCAAGGATGGCGTGAACCAGATTTCAGGGGTGTTGACAAGGTCGAGGTGGAGGAGGAGTTGGAAGAGGTCGCGAACAGTTGATATGTTACAATTGTAGAGGGCGAGGACATTATGCCTGCGATTTTACGAATCCAACACATCCATCATGCTTGTATTGTACATTGTTTGATCATGAGATAGAGGATTGTCCCACACTAATAGCATGGCTACATGATAAGGGAATGCTCCAACCTCCCTCGACTTAGAACTTGCAAATGATGAGGTCTGAGCTACATGAGCAAGACCCTAATGTGAATATTGTGCTCCAAAGTGGAATTACAACAGGGGATGAAAAAGGCAAGCAGCATGAAGAGAATACTTGGGTTCACAAGGCTCCGACGAAAGAACCAAAGTTTGATTTGGAGTGCGCTAAGGAAACCTTCATGGAATCCAGGAAGAGCTTCGCTGATGCCTCCACTTCAGGAAGCAAAGATAGATTAGAGCCTAAAATGGACCCATTGATGCTCACAATGATCCTGGAAACATGCATGAAGCTGCTACGCGATATCAAAGCTATAAAGGGGCTACAGGAACTCATAAATAGATGCACTAGGACCACGTGAGGAGAACTGCGCATAGTACGGAAGCTCAGAAAGCACACAATGAGGACAGGAAGGGAGATGAGATTGACCATTCAGATTGGAGAATATGAGATGGACCAAGTGATTCTAGACCTAGGATCAGACGTAAACGTTTTGTTGAAGCAAACATGGGAGCGCATGAGAAGGCCTATGCTATAATGGTCTCCTATCTAAATACGAATTATGAACCAAAAAAAGATCCTACCTATGGGAAGATTGTAGGTAATCACAGTGGATATCGAAGGAGCAAGCACACTAGCAGAATTCGAAGTGATAGAGATTGTTGATGATAACAATCCCTACCCTGCACTATTAGGAATAGATTGGGCCAATGACATGAATGGGGTGATAAATATGAAGAAGCACAAGACCATTTTTGAGAAAAAGTCTCTGCGCATAGTTGTACCTTTGGACCCTGCAGAAGGATCGTGCTACACAGAGCTAGTGTGCAACTATGAAAGTGATGATGACTTGGACTGCATCTACAAGATAACCACGTGAGAGCAAGACTGGTAAATTCAATCACGGATGGACGAATCTCATGGGAGCGTGAAAGTTCCTACACATCAGATTCGGACGAGGAGATAAAACAATGGTAGAACCGGTTACACGAGGTAACCACGCTGAACTGTAACATGATGACGAGATCACTGCACTACATATCAATGGAGGTAAGGAATCTGCCTACATATGATGGGTTAAGCGAGGTAGATGACTTCTTGAATAGATTTGAAATAGATGTGCCAGAACAAAAATATTTCGAAGCTTTAAAATGGGTATTGCACGGTACACTCGCAAGGTGGTGGGGTACACACCAAGGAAGCTTTGACGACTGGCATGAATGTAGGAGAATTATGCGCACGTAGTTTTGGAAGCCTTAAATTCCATTAAAAGACAATATTTGTAGACATAACGATCTGTGCGTGCACCTGTCCAAATGGATACAAGCATATTTTAAAAAACCTGTGTCGATGCACACAGACTTCACGTTGGGAGACACGGCCAATAAGCATGTGCGGGTGAGGAAATTGTGTGAACAACCCCTCCGGTTGGAACAACAAAGTATGGAAATATAAAGTGCATGGAATGTTATCCACGCTGAAGCCTTTAACGAAGTATGTGAAGCACTGAACAAGGTACACAATGCACAGTGGACTGATTGGGAACTATGTGTACCAACGGTTCTATGGGCTTATAGAACCATGTGCAAGAAACTGAGAAAGAAGGTGTCTCCGAGGTTGGAGTACGGAGCGAACACTGTAATCCCCATAGAGTATAAAATT
Source organism: Pinus taeda (assembly GCA_000404065.3). Lineage (NCBI taxonomy): Eukaryota > Viridiplantae > Streptophyta > Pinopsida > Pinales > Pinaceae > Pinus > Pinus taeda. Next base: position 15,485 of record APFE030284119.1, read on the forward strand.
CCTAGTCCATGCATAGTAGCATCGGTGGATAGGATAGCTCGCGGAGCCTTGGAAGAAGGGATTGTGCCATTAAATGAAGTAGAATGTTGGGGACCTGAGGAAGACATCTGGCAAGGTGATCTTAGGCTCCAAGAACTTAGGAAAGAAAGGGTATGATTAAGGGAGAAAAGTGCTCTAGTGGAAGCAGAAGTCAAGAAGCTTGAGGACGAGATGAAATAATTTTTTCTTGATAAGAAGACGAGGGTGATAAAAAAGGGTGCACACAATCATGTTGCCGAATTTGGGGACTACCACCGAGAGTTGATAAACCTAATGCCTTGGATTGGACAGCATATTACTAAACGAATCACCCACGGTGGCGCACTGCAGATGATAAAGTGTGCAACATAGCCAATAAAAAAAAAAAATGGGTATTTTCTAGGAAAAGTTACGCAATGTTGGAGCTACACGCAGGAGTAAAGTGTCACAAGGTCCAAGACTATGCAAAGGGGGCTGCGCTGCCACATGGGTTGGCTGGAAAATGACCATTGGAGTCACTATTCACGATGTGATGCTCGACTTGAGACCAAAGGGAGCGAACAACAGGCATTTAAGATGCACTTTATGGGTAAGATTTGGGAAAATCTGTCACCAAGGGATCATTAATGAACTAGATTTGGGGGGAGCAGTTGAATTCAAATTCAAAAGATGCTATAAATTACAAAGGGCTTCCCAGTAAACAACACTTGGTCATATGTGAATTGAGTTGTCATATGCCTCGCGTATTCTGAGCTGAGACCTATTTTCCCTATGCAGATCGTTGATTGAGCCACCAATTACACGATCGAAAGATTTCTAGACCAGCAAGATGGTAGCATCACAAGAATTTAGGGAAATCACTAAGATGACCGCTGAAGAGGTTGTGCAGGCCCTCACTCTAGGGGATTCCTCTGAAGGCAACAAGATTGTGGTAGAAATCCCTAAATCACCATGCACGCTGGGCTCAAACAAAGACAAATATGTTGGAAATAATACTGAGAGGGGGGGCGAATCAGTATTATCAAATTCTTTTCAATATATCTTCCAGATTTATAATTTAATTTATTCTTTAGATATTGATCATTATTTTGTATGTCAGTACCATATAATAATGAGCAAGAACAAGGAAAAAACATATAATCACACCAAGGAACACCAGATATAAGGTGGAAACCCAATGTGGGTGAAATCCACCTGCTGCAATATGTCTCTATCTTCTTTCAATTAGAAACTTCTTTTACAATGATTTTGTACTAGTGTAGTCCTTTACCAGAACGCAGGCTGCAACCTGCATAGAGCTACAACCCTTTCTCATTTTCCAGTCTCTCCTGGAAGGGAGCTAAAACCCCCTTAGCTCTTCTACTTCTTTAAGGACCACGTTTCATGAATTTTCAGACTGGATCCATGAACATCAAATAATCAACAAGTACATATGAATCACCCAATCTCCTTTTATAATCAACCAAGGAATCAACCAATAACTTTTTAGAATGCAATAATCAGAACAACAATACAAGTAATCTAAACCCAGAACTCTTCAGCAATAGATAAAAGGAAGCCAACAAATATTTCAAGAAAAGTCTGCAACTTCACCAATAGAAACCTACAAATATCTACAGCTCTTCTCTGTCTAAACTGCGTAGATCCACAATTGATCCTTCTGTTGTTCTGCGTACCTCTGCACCTACTCCTTTTGTTGTACTGTGTACCTCTACTCAGATCCGCACCTACACTATCTGATTAACAGCATACCTCTGCACCTGGTCCTTCTATTCCTCTGCGTACATCCACACATGCGCCTTCTGTTCCTCTGCGTACCTCCGCACCTACGCCTTTTGTTGCACTGTGTACCTCCGTAGCTACGCCTTCTGCTGGACTACGTACCTCTGCACCTGCGCCTTCTGCTGCGCAGCATACCTCTGCACCTAGTCTGTGGATCGCTTGCAAACCTCCGAATAGAGCCAATTTATCAGTCCTCCAATGTGCCACAGACTGTTAGATCCAGAGATCTGATCATGGGCCAATGAGATCATGACTTATCAATAGATCTGCCTTACAGTTTACAGAATTCTCCTTGATTTAGATCTAGCATTATCAAACTGATCACCCAAAATTTTAGATCTTAAGATATTCAAAATTCAAAAACATGTCTAGCCAAATGATCTCCTTCCTTTTTATAGGCAAGCCTTTACTCAAACCATGGTCCAAAACCATAGGTATTCAGTACTAGGAACCCAATACCTTGGATCAATACTTTTAGATGCAAAACCACGAACAAAAACCATAGTATCAAACATGTCGGGCTAAATACCATGGACCATTCATAAAGATTCCCACGTGCGCGCGGTTCTCTACATTGGAGTTAGTGAACTGGGGTCTCCTCCTTCTAAACAGAGAACCTATGGGTATGTCCGCACATCTTGGTTAGGGTACCTGCCGGTCTGCATCTTTGCTTAGGCTCACCTGCGGGTATCTCATTTTCTATGATTTGAGAGCCTAAACAGAGATCTGCCACTTGAGTGAGTTGCCGTCAAGTACAACACCTGTGCCATAGTGCCTAACTAGAATCATAATGCCAACAATCTCCCCCTTTGGACTTGATGGCAACCGCAAGATCCTCAACTTCATTATCCCCCTTTGGCATCAAGGACAAAGGGTTATGCTCCCCTTGAGAACATGCTTAAGTCTTTGCTCTGCTGATCATGCTCCCCCCAACTATAGACCAGATCTGCAAAAGAAAAATTTCTTCAAGAAGAACCATAATCCACCATACACCATAAATGACCGTGAAAGAGATAGAGACATATTGCAGCCATATTCAGATCAGCATCCATGATCTCCTTCTGAGCTACCATAATTCCAACAATGCATTATATATGCTCCCCCTGAACCTGTGCCATTCGATCTTCGACCAATCCATAACCCAGCAAATGTACGCATATACCCCATATGAAACTCGCATACAACCAATAATCTTTGAACCTAATGAGATTCAACAAAAAGATGATGCATCAACTACCCCCAGCTTTTGCCTGAGGTATTCAAAGGTCTCCCTGGGCAATGGTTTGGTGAGTATATCAGCAACTTGTTCCTTAGAAGGAACATACTCCAACTTGTCCTTATGTTCAAGCACTTTATCCCTGAGAAAGTGATACTTGATCGGTATGTGTTTGGTCTTTGAATGCATGACTGGGTTCTTTGAAATATTGATTGCACTTGCATTATCACATAAGATGGAGATAGGTGGTGTACAAGTGATTTGAAAATCCTGCAAGGTCTGCATCATCCAAAGAAGTTGAGTGCAGCAAGATGCAGCAGCCACATATTCCGCTTCAGCTGTAGATAAAGAAATCGAACTTTGTTTTTTGTTGAAACAAGATACTAATCTGGAACCCATAAAGAATGCACCACCACTTGTGCTCTTCCTGTCATCCATGCTTCCAGCCCAATCTGCATCTGTATAAGCATGAAGAGTGAGATTTGTATCTCTTGGATACCATAAGCCATAGTTTCGAGTTCCTTGAAGATACTCGAAAATTCTCTTTACTGCCTGAAGATGGGTTTCCTTAGGATTTGCCTGAAATCTTCCAACTATTTCCACTACATGCATGATGTTTGGTCGGGTACCTGTCAAATAAAGTATACTTCCAATCACGGATCTATAGGTTGGTTGATGCACTGCTGCTGATTCATCATTTGCACTGAGACTGCATCCTGTAACCATAGGGGTACATACTGGTTTCGAATCTTCCATGCCATACTTCTTCAGAATCTGCTTGAGGTACTTGGTTTGGGATAAGAAGATACCGCCTTCATTCTGTTGGATTTGCAATCCAAGAAAGTATGTCAGTTCTCCAAGCAAAGACATTTCGAATTCTTTTTACATCACCAAGGCAAAGCTTTGACTCATAGCTTCTTCATTGCTCCCAAAGATAATGTCATCTACATACACAACAAGTATTAGCAATTTGTTATTTTCTATTTTGATATAAAGATTGCTATCTGTTGATCCTTTTG
>APFE030284123.1:13758-30196 GCA_000404065.3 Pinus taeda
CTAACCAAAGTAAATCAAAATCAATTAAGAAAAAATTATTATTAACTATTTTTCATAGCATATATTTTTAATACATTACTTTCTTTTTTCTAATAGCATATTCTAGCAAAATTAGATTACATATTCAATATATCTAACTAACATAAATCAAAATCAATTCTTGAATTTGTTAAATACCATCCCATACCCATTAAATATGACAATCTATCATCCACATAATCTCACAATAAGTACATACACATCATCAAAATTATATGCTTCTCCTTTTCGGAGTTGGCTAAATTGCATATTCAATATATTTAACTAACATAAATCAAAATCAATTATTGAATTTGTTAAATACCATCCCATCACCATTAAATATGACAATCTACCATCCACATAATTAAGTACATACACATCATCAAACTTATATGCTTTTCTTTTTTCAATTGGCTAAATTACATATTCCATATATTTAACTAACATAAATCAAAATCAATTCTTAGACTGGTTAAGTACCATCACATATCCATTAAATATGACAATCTACCATCCACATATTCTTAAAATAAATACATACACACCATAAAAAAATTGGTTAAATACAAACCCATACCCATTAAATATCACAATATGCCATCCATGTAATCTCAAAATAATTACATACACATCATCAAACTTATATGCCCTCCTTTTCCCGGTTCCTTCCCAATCGATCAAGTAAATACTATCTCGTACGAGTGAGACTCTTCGTACGAATCGCTAAGAAAGAAATTTTAGACTTATTTTTTAAGCATTTCTTCGTTGAAGAAATTTAAGACTGTCATTTTTTAAGCCTTTATTTGTTGAAGAAATTTAAGACTGTCATTTTAAAAAAAAAAATTGGTTGCAGAAATTTAATACTGTCATTTTTTAAGCATTTCTTGGTTGAAGAGGACTTGCTGGTTCAACCTCGTGAACATGGTGCGGAGTCCTTGAACACGGTACACCTTGCACTTTTACTTTAGCGGTAACAAGCAGGCCCACGTAGGAAAATTGTTAGAATATTTTTCACTTTTCCATGTTTTGTGTGAGAACTCTTGCCTCCCTCATCATTTACATGCACAGAATAAGGAATAGATTCATGAAAACCACAATGCAAACGAACCACACAAAATACGGATAATCTTGGTGTCAGGATTCAAAGTCGCTGCTGATGAGAAGAGACGTCAACAAGGAAAAGAGGGCGACCTAGCGGCACATTTAGTCTTACCTCGATTTCTTTTAAAGAGAAATATTAAATCATAGAAAGTGATTCCTACAAATGTCCAGATTATTTTTTCCCTCCAATGGTGCTTTATCCCGTCGTCCTTTTTCCACGGTTAGAGAATCAATTTTTACAACTTTAAAGTTTAAAGGGCAGTGAACATCGTACATCAACTTTTTCTACAGATAGCATTCGTGCATAAAATAAATTCTTGGACAAAATTTCTCTTGAAATTCATGGCATAAGGAATCTTGTAATTGGAGCAAGGGAGAGTTTTTTAAATTTATTGGTTATGGCTGGTTTAGATGTGTTGAACTTAACTAGATTGTGGTTGTGGATTCGTGGAATATTTCAGAATTCCATGAAGAAGAGTGAGGTTAATCTTATTTAGGTGAAATAATTATTTACCTAGGTTTTATCTATAGGAATTTAAAATATTTCTAAAGTCTGCCATCAAAATAAAAATGTCAGTCTAGATGTGGATGTGAATTCATCGCCATCACCAACCAGCTGGTCGTTCAGAGATTTTGTTGTACATGCAATTAGTTGTATATATTAATATGTACCTTAGGGAACTGGACTACGATGGATATGTGATGGAATCCAAATCTTTTAGCGGTTGGCATCGAAGGTGGCCACGAGATACACGGGAATATTGTATACAGTCTGTGTCCTATTAACCAGTGGGATTCGCATTGAGATGGCGAGAAATAAACATAATAAGCTGTAGAAATTTCACACCGTGGCGTGCCAGTGTTAAAGGAAACAATGCGAGGGGCCGTAGACATTAACGAATCCCCGCCACCGCCCTTTTTCACCGACTAAATCCATCCTGTCTGGGACAGGACATAGAAGCCACCCGTGAGCTAACTAAGGTAGGCCCGCCGCACGACTAGGTTTTCACTTATTTTGCAAGCGTCAATGATATCGCAGGCACTCAAAAGTTCCCTTGTGATTCCAGCCATGATCAGATCGTCACATCTCAACTGGACTCTGAATTTTCTATTGGTTGAATCCTTAAAGTGACGCAGTCAGATTGAAACGCCTGGCGACATTTTATAATGGAAAGCTGGCACCCATTAATAGTCATGAAGTCATGAGATGCCGATCTAATCACATGACGTGACACCATGAGATCCACTCTAACTACCGTGGGGACAGGTAGGAAGAACGCACAGAAATCACATCTGCCATAGCTGTTGCAGTCGCAATCACCAGGCCATTTGCTTTTGCTGATCTTTCAATCCCGACGCATCTTCTCCATGCTTTTTATGGTCACCTTCGCTATTATTAACCCATTTAGTCAAATTATGTCTTTTTCAATTCGTAATTTTTATGTTTTTTTAATAAAATTTAGGGTCCACAAAGCATCGAATGTGTGGTTGTGGTTACCAAGTGGACTTTTACAACGTTGAGATCAAATATATGATTAGTTTGTATTATAGAATTTATAATAAAAAGAATTAATATAAATCGAAGTGGGATAATAGTTAAATTTATCGATGTGTTTATAAGTTTATTTGTTGTCATTGAGAATGAAATGAAAAGGAGAGATCAGGTTCGGTTCTGGTGCATTTGAAAAATATGCCATTCTCTTTTTGGCCGTCTTCTCCTGGAAAAGAAATCTGGAAAGGAATTTTATCATTCATCTTAAGATATATTAGAATTTCGCTATTTACATATTTTATTATTTTTTTTAAAATAATATAATAATATAATAATATAATATTTAAATTATATTATTAAAACTTTAAAAAAAAAAAAAACAATCTAATTTTTTATTTTATAAAAAATATAAATTATTTGAAATAATGTTATGGTTTAAAATTGTATAATTTAAAATAATAAATAAATATAATTATATTAATTTTTACAATTAAATTCAAAATATGAGTCATTTTATAAAAAAAAAAATTATATCAAGCCTAAAGCAATAGATCTTTTATGTAAAGATATATTACTTTTTGTATTTGTCAAATCAATTTTCATAGAACTGTTTGGTATGTTAAGTTATATATACACCTATTTTGAATATTTATTGAATTTTTTTTGTTGGAATTTAATGAAGGTAATTTTTTATTTCTTTATTATTTAAAATATGTTTTTGACAAATGAAATGAAATTAAATGATATTTTAAGGTTTATGATATTAAAAAATAGTTTATGATATTAAAAAATAGTTTATGAAATTATTAGTTCTTTGTGTTTTGCTTTTTGTAATTAAATCTTTTTCTTATTCAAATTGATGATGAGCTAGCCTAGCCTTCCAACAATCCCCTTACTTAAAAGACAATGTCAAGAAATTGACGCTAACATATTCACATAACATTCACATAACTTTCTCTAATGTTCATTCCAAAACGAAATGTTTTTCCATTTCCACTGCCCCAAAATTTTGCATACCAATTCTTCCCAAGCTTCTTTAGGCATTTTCCACCGTCCTCTTTCACACCCAAAGTTAATGTGAGTTGGTTCTTATTGAGCAATAAGAACCTTTGCCCTTAAAAAAAAGTGACTACTACTAAATAAAGCGTTTCATATTTGAAATAAAAATATATTAATAATTAATTATATCTATAATTTATCTATTATTAAAAAAATTAAATGGGTAAACGTGTAATTTGTGGAATGGTTGTGAAATCTATTTCTATTAAAATTTGAAAGGTAACTAGTTACAATTTTTATTGTAAGTTTATATTAGTGTAGATATGTTTTAATTCTAAATCTATCAAGCTAGAGGGATCAAAGATGCAAATATCTTTTTGAGTGCAAAGCTTGAGAAAATGCTTGAATGGAGAGATATTTTCTCTTTTTATTAGGTGAATCTATATTTTTTTTGTTGACTAGGGGAATTGACAATGGCGGTGGTATCATACGGGTTACCACTATAACCTCTAAGAGGATTCGCCTAGCCCGCAAGAATAGCCCTCAGTTAAGAGGAGACTCGAACTCCTGACCTACACAGGGGCACTAATGAGGCCACAACGAGGCCGCTAGCCATAAGACCAACACATCTACAAGACTAGATGAATCTATATTGATTCTTAATAATATTATTTAATATTTATATAAATTTCAAATTTTTAGAATATTCTTACTTTATTTTATTAAAATTTTCATAATACATGTAATTATATTGTTGACATGTTTTATAATTTTTATATTTATTTTTTTTAATGAAGTATACATAACATTAATGATATATATAGATACATGGATTTTTATATGCTTATTGATTAAACGATAATATAAGTTATGAACTATAATCGTTACCTCTAGGGAATTATTATCTTAATTAATATGGTCAATAAGTTTTTATTTATTTCTCTATTATATTAATAATAATAATAATAATAATAATAATAAATTTATGAATCGAGGCTTCTGTTAATCCATATTCCATTAATAAGAGTTTTTTTTGAGGAAAAACATATTGAAAAATTTAAGAGTCTTTTCCCGAGAAATAACCATATGAAAATTTTTTATTGAGTTTTATATGTTAATTAATTATATATTTTAAAATATCATGTTTCTAGTGTGAATTATTATTATTTAAATTTGTTTCGTTGTATTATATATATAATGATTTTTCATGGTAAAAGTTGTTTGTAATCTTATTATGAAAGAAAATTACAATATAACAATTGAATTGAACGATTTATTAGTTTTATTTATTACTAATATTTCAATTTTTTCTACATTATATTTTATTCTTATTCTTATTATTAGATTTAATATTTCACATTATGAACACTACAACATCTCTTCCATATTAAGCATATATTTAAATATTTACACTCATTTACAACCGCTATAGCATCTTTTCCATATTAGATTGTAAAGTGTCTTTAAGCCCAAAAATATTTTAATAAAAAATGGAAATAAATGAGAAAAAAAATCACAAAATTCATTCTATTAAGCTCACTCTGAAAAGGCAAAATACAAACTATAAATATCATTGACAAGATAACATATTTTTTTTGGGTTGGAAAATAATACTTTTTATTTAAAACCTTAAAATTTAAAAATAGAAAGATGAAAGAGCAATGACATCCATTCTCTTCGACTCGTAAAGGTTTCGAATTATTATTATTAATATATATACTTATTACTATTTAGCATTTTCTTTGACTTATAAAGAATTTCAATTATTATTATTAACATATATACTTATTACTGTTCTCCATTCTAATATCCATAATACATTGTCAAAAAATCAACCTCTTCATTTTATTTTTACTTATAAAAAATAACATTTTTAACATTTAATAATCTAGTTTTAAAAATAAAATTATATATAAATATATAAATATAATAACATCAATTTATATTAAATTATAATCCTATCACTCATCGATTACTACATGTCGTACATAAATATAATTAACATCATTTCTAATTGAATCCAATCATATCACTCATTAAACAGCTACCACATTTCTACCTAACATCATTCTTTATACTCATTAGACAACTACCACATATATATCCAACATTATTCATATTACAACACCTAGACTCTACACAATTTTAAAACCTATGGAACAATATTTATCCTCTTCCGTACATTACTAGCCACACCCTAACACGATCTCACTTAAAACTTTTAAACGAATTGCTGTCACATTAAATCTACGAGATATGATTGTATACTATACAAACGGTTTGATACCACAACTTTATTCAACTACCATGTGTAGACTTTGGCACTCCATAGCAATAGTTGTATGGGCCCACCCATTCTCACTATTGGTCCTAAAGTGTTTACACAATCTACACTAGCACAACTAGCAAAATTTCATGAATTCTTAACATATATGTCACTTCAAAATCTGGTTAGCTTGACACATTTTTCAAAAACGTGAATAAGGGTTTTGGTTATTTACATACCTAAACATACCAAAGATAGGTATGACATTGTGTCGATCTTGCATTGTAATCCACTTGCTTGGTGGGTGGATAGGACTCTATTTTGGATGTGACAATTTGGTCCACTTCTTTTCCCCAATATCTTCAGCCAAATCTTCCTCGATTAGCCTTGTAGTGGTTCTGAGCTCAATCGATCATCCAATTTAGCTTATAGACAATTATTGGGTTGTAGTGGTTTTGAGCTCAATCAATCATCCAAATTAGATTATATACAATTGTTGGGTTGTGGCATCCTTGTAGTTAGATGTGGCGAGAATGTATTCATGATCTTGTCATTGTCATGCCTTTTAGGGTACATTTTGGTTTATTTGCTAAGGTAGAAGCTTAATCATTTTTTTTTCAATTATGTACTTTGCTACTTCACAGTTTATGATGTGAGTAATGGATGAATGGTGGATTGGAGTTGCATTAAGTTCGCAAGAGGAAGAGGAAGGAAGAAATTTGAAATGTTGAATTTTAAATAAAAGTGAATAAAAATCTTAGATTAAAAGTTATATTAATAAAGTTAAAAGAAAACATTCAATCAAACTATCGCTGATTTAAGAATTTAGTTTTAACTTTTTGTATATCTTTAATGAAATTTTATTAAGAATATTGATTCATTAGAATCTTTCAATCTGATATTCAAAATTTGAGTCAACCTTAAAACCCTTTTATTTCATGGACCAAACAACATACATTTAAGTTTCCAAATTAGAGTTAACTGTCCTTATTACTTAAAAAAGGGAATTCAAGCAAATTGCCAACTCTAAGTCATATTTTCAATATTAAATTTTTTAGAAGAGTCTCACAGCTTAAGTTAAGGGTCCCACAACTAGCTAGTTCAAGGGATGTTAACTTCGCAACAAATTTTTTTGTAGTATTTAAATTTTCTAACACTACAAGGGAAATGTAACCTAACAAGGATGTTTTTAAAACCTCCTCTAAAAATGTATCCCTTGTATATTCAACCATATGTATTAGTGGAAGTGTTTTACCATTGTGCTTTATTTATCTTTCTGCACAAGTCTAGCTAACCTTTATTAGTAGCGCAAATACATCATTCAATCATAATCACTCAGGTAAGTTAATATACTTTTTTATAAAACAACAATAATTGTTTTAAAAACAATAATAAAAGAAATCTTATTATTATTCCATATGCCTACAATCACATTGATTCATGTGCCCATCATGCAATGCACTGCTGTAGGTTAAAATATTATGTTATAAAACATCTCTACTTCAAAAAATAAAATAAAAAAATAATGATACTCTAATGACATTGGTGCATCAATATATCGGCTAGTGTGCTATGTTAAAATAAAATAATGAGAATGGAACAAAGTGAAAAATCATTTTTCATATTCACTTAGTGCTTCACACCCATTTGAGTAATGGTACTCAATATTCCCTACACTCTTCTTATGTCTAGTGTTATAAACTTGATTGACTTTCCATTTCCTTGTTTCCATGGTTGTTTATTTTGGAATTTTCCAAACAAATATCAAAGTTTTTCATTTTCCCTCTCTACCACAACTATTCATCCTTAATAAAAAAAAGTGACTAGATAAGTGAATCTTTATATATGTTATTTTGCATTTTTAATGGATTAAGATTGAAAAATAGGCTTTAACTTGACTTCTTTTTTGATATTTTATATTTTTAGTTGATGATTCCCATAAGTTTGTCTTGCACTAGAGTTTGTTTTTTTTCCAAGATGATTTGGCAATAATGCTTTCTTAGATCATTAGCACATCAAAGAGATGCATTATAATTCTCTGTATTTCATTTGCATTATTAAAGGCCTCAAAATTTCCATCTTTCCATCATCACTTACATGTATTTTTACTTACCCATAACCCCATATCTATCCTTCTTCATGCTTAAAACTATAATATTGGCATAAATTCTTTTCCATTTCTTTTCATTGGTATTTTATTTCAAGATGTGATTAACATTTTTTACTAAGGGAATTGACAACTATGCAGGTCTTGTAATTGCATGATACAATACTGATTTTTGTCATTGTCACTATACCCCTAGGTGGACCAAGGAACCCCCCAACACAATGCTTATGGGTAATTAACTAGGGATTTGAACATGTGACCTTAAAATCACAACATTTTACATTTTCACATGCTTTCGAGGTGAAATCACAACACTCCCTGTGATTGGGGAGGTGGTGGGTGGGATTGTGTTAAGATCGAATTAAAATTAGGAGAAACACAAATTTTGTATTCAATTAAGAATAATGGCTTATTTATTGACAATTTTTTATATGATATGTATTTAATATCTTGTGCAACAAGTTGGAGAATATTCAAATTAATGGTGCTAAGCATTTGTAAATACATGTGTTGTGGACTTAAATTGTTATGATTCAGTAAATTCACCATAATGAATCATGAAACCAATAGGAGAAGTGAGTTAACATATATTTTATGATTTTAATCTTTTCGAGAAATATTTTTATGTGCCCACATTTACATATACACACGTTTTACAAAGTTAGAGATGTTCCATATATATGCGATAGATCTACGGATCTCCAAACCATTAGTAATTATTTTGAACATGTTATGGACAAGCTATCATAACCCACAAACCTTATTATGAATTCGAAATATATTTCAAAATTCATTAGTAATAGCATAGATATTGAAATCATTAATATATATATATATATATATATATATATATATATATATATATATATATTGTTGTGAAATTGTTGTAACCACTTGAGATTCATTGATCTCAAGTGGATCTATATTCAAACCATGGTTATCTATTTTATAATAAAATTATTGTATAAAGGAGTGTCATATTTATCCTAATGGGCTAAGAGATGCTCAATGAGAAGAGAGCAAATGGTTGTAGATGGTAAGGGATTTATTTAATTAAAATATTAATTTCATTTTTATTTATTTTGTATATGTTGTGAAAGCATAGAGTGTGGAAATTAATAGTGATGTAGGTTAATATCAACATTATGTTATATGAAGGATAAAGTCAAGTCCAATAGAATGAATCATTCTGTACTTTAAATAGTTTTTATTTCTTCTAGTGTGATGTCATTTATTTCTACAATTTTATTTCTTTATGTAATATTGTGGTTTATCTCCTATAAATATTTATTTCAATGATGTATATGTAAAGCATAGTTCATTTCCTATTGACTATTTATTGTCAATTCTCACACTTTTCTTTCATGCAATTTACTTTAACATGATTTATTTTCTAGCTCTTTATGTTCATATCAATTTGTGATGTGACTTAGTTTTCAAAAATTTACTTTTTAGTACAAAGTGTGGTGTGATTTGCATCGACCCCTACATGTTAGAAACTAGTGAAAGTAGGAAGTTTAACCTACATATAAAATCCATGATAACTCACAAGTTTGATAAGAACCTCAAGTTGACAATTAAATATGTAAAACATTTACCTCTCTAACTAACTAGAAATGAAATTAAATGATATGTCACATTATACAATGCACTTTAAAATGTAATATCATGCCATTTATATGATCATGAAAAAGAAACATCACTCTGCTTTTACATCTCCACCATTGGATAGTGTGTTTAGACATATTAAGTACAATGGAAATATTAATAGTTAAATTTGTCAAAATTTCTTGCAATTTTCTTGTGCATGTTCACAACAACAAATTCTACAGCACAACAAATTCTGCAGGATAAGGTCATTCTGCGGTTCTGCGGTTCGGTTAGATCTACATAGTCCATGCATAGATCTACAGCATAGATCTGCGGCATAGATCTGCGGCATCGATCATACGATTATTCTCTGCGGTATAGATCATACGGTTCAGTTCGGTTGGATCTACATAGTCCATGCATAGATCTGCGGCATAGATCATACGGTGATTCTCTGCGGCATAAATCTACGGTGATCATTCTATTGATCAGATCTATTCTTTACATTCTCTGCAGTTCTACGGTGATTCTCTACGGTTCTACATTCAAATATTATCATTATTTGAATGTGTGTGGCAACGCCTGCTCTGCGGTAGATCTGGTTCTTATCAACGCCTACTCTGTGGTGGCTCTGCCGTCTCTTATCAACGCCTGCTCTGCGATAGATCTGGTTCTTATCAACGCCTGCTCTGCGGTGGCTCTACCGTCTCTACCATACATATAATCTGCGATAGCTCTACGGTAGATCTGCGGTATCATACATACATATAATCTGCGGTAGCTCTGCGGGCACGTAGTTCGCTAAGGATCTGGTGCAGATCTGCGATATGGCTCTGAGCTTCTCAAAAATAATTAGTGGCTCATCGGCTTCTGGAGGGCAATCTCCTGCCCATATCGTAAGTGAAGCCCCAGCTCCCACTATCCAAGTGGTCCAGGACTCACTCGATGAAGCTTTGAAGTTCTCTGAAAGTGCCCTAATTTTCCGGTTCAATGGTTTTTGGCCGCGGCTGATAGCACTCCACAATTGATTCTCGGGAGGTATGGAAGCCTATCATTTTCTGATGAAATTAATATCTACCCCTGTGCTAGAGGTTTCTTTATAGTAGATTTTGAAAATCCTGAAAGCAGACAATGTATTCTAGATTCCGGCCCTTGGTTTTGGGAAAAATCAGGCCTATTCATGAAGCCATGGAACCCATCATTCGATCCCTCTACAGCAGTGATAACCTCAGCACCAGTTTGGGTGAGATTGCCAAGCCTACCCTTGCATCTCTAGAATCTCTCCTCGCTAAAAGCCATCGAAAATGCAATTGGGAAATTTTACTGCAGGTGCCCAGAAACAGAGGAATATGCCAGAACCACCTATGCACGCATCTGTGTGGAAATGGATTTCAGTGCCGGATTCCCAGCTGAAATAAACCTAACAAGTAAGACTATGTGTGGAACCAGAAGCTTGATTATGAAAGTGTCCTCTTCAGATGTCGATCGTGCTTTGAGATGGGGCATCTAGCCAAAAATTGCCCAAAAGCCTCTGAGAAAAATTTTGTTAGAAAAAACCACCACAGATCTACATGGTGGGAAGGAGCACAAAAAGGACACTACACTGTCATCAAAGAAGAATATTCTAGAGAAAACTCCGAGTCACAAGAAATCAAGGAAGAAAGAAACAACTCTCAAAACAAGCAAGGAGAAAGCCTTCCCCAACAAATCAACAGTTATGAGGATTTGAATACCGCAGCAAATAAATCTTCATTTAACAGTGAAGCAGATCTTCTAAACCAAACTTCTTCTCTGATTATTTTGAAAAGAACGAACACAATAGATCGCGAAGCTAAGACACCAATGTCCCAAGAACCAGAAGAGATCAAGGAGATGCAAGACAAAGGAAGTTGGAAGACCGTAGAGAAAAGAAAGAAAGCTACAATGCCAATCTCGCCAAGAAAGACGAGGAGCCAGACAAGTAAAAATTAAGAGAATTGTAGGTCTGATAGACCAATTTGGTCTCAGTGGACGTTAACCATCATCATCATCATCATCAAGAGAATGAACATTACAGGGCATGCATATAAATATTATGAACATGACAATGCTTTCTTGTACTTATTGCATTAATATATGTAAGGATGCACCATGGTAGTGCTTTTAAAGTGAACCATGTTATAATTCACTAGTATTTTTCAAACACACTACAATATTGATAATAGTTTTATAAGAGAAAATCATGTTTCTAATTGTGAATATGGATGTATGGATGCGCTGTGATGGTTCTTGAACTTTATAAAAATAAAACCATTCAATTTTATGTTATGTTAAAGTTAGTAGAAACATATTTTATGGTGTGCTTATGAGATATAATGCACGATTGGGAATGCATTGATTTTAAAAATGTGCACTAAAAAATTATTGTTCGATAAGTTGTGGTGGATATTCTATTGGAATAGTTCATCACAAAAAGTCTAATAAAATAGTAAAAGTTTTAGAATGAAAGCTAATTTCCTTTTGATCTTAGATTCTTTAATTACTAGTTTTATGTTGAAATCTATGAAATAGATTAAATTCCAAAAATAGACAATAGAAAAGTACTCACACACCATTTACATATAAACACAAGATATAACCTAGGAAGAAAATATGAGAGAAAAACTATCTAGAAGGTGAGACCACTTTTCTTTCTTTTCTATAGTGTATAAATATGAAAATACAAAGAAAGAGGTACTCACTATGGAGTTATCTAAGAGATATGACCTATAATGCTACTATAAAATCTTATCTCCCTATGTTCTACTCTCTAACATCCTACTCCTAGATGATTTTCTCAACTATGAAAAAAATATATTATATTGATTATAATTGTAGTATGACTACAAATATATTAAAACCAATTGGGAGCAATGCAATAATACAATACAAAATCCATCACATATTTATTAATATCAAAACCTTTGAGGTAGGGTAACAACATACAATCAATCATTGAGGAAGGAGAACACCCACAAGCTAATGTTTGTGAATACAAAACAATAGTTGAAATCCCTCAATGGGGAGTCTATAACCTCTATACAAGCTTCATACATACAGTAACATGGGTCTCTGAATACCATACTTCAAATACCATGGGCTTATTTCCTTTACATCACATTATTTCCTAACTACTTGTGGTGCCTTGCATAATGTGGATTAACAACTTTATTTATTAACAATGACCCATTTATTTATCATCCTTAGCTAACTAATTGTGGTCCTGTTATTAGATCACATTATTCCCTTGTGTACCCCCATATGTACCCCATATTATACTCCCTTAGGTATGCAACATTCCACCCCCCTTAAATCATGTTTAATCCATGTAACATGAGAAGAATACAAACAATAAGATCTACTCAAAAGAGTAGTGCATTCATACCATGCATATGTATCTATCCATCCAAATGGAAGGTGAAGACTATGTCTCATAGCTTCCATGCTCACTTGATACAGAAGCATGTTCATGTGGTTCCCATGTGTTGGTGTGTTGTGGCCTGGCTATCTATGTGTCCTCCAAGTGCCTTCATCCTTATTGGTAATCAGGTTTCATCATGTAGATTGTTGTCTTGATGGGTGCAGGTTTTGATATGATAAAACCATGATTGGTGGTGTTGTTGTCTTCAATTCCTCACATGATGGAACTTAGTGGCATTAGGTTCCTTTCGTGGTACCTCATTTTGTTTTTTTCTTTCTTCCATTATTACTTCCACCATAGACTCCTCACCTAATGTGTTAGTACTTGTAGAGTTTTTTTATTGGGCCTCCTTGGACTCTTCCTATTTACTAATGGAAATATCATGTAATGTAATTTTCTTCTTTTTATACTAGATCTTCAAGAATTTCATATGCACATTAGTATCGACAGTACCTATGGATTCCATCCAAGGGTATCCCAAAAAAATATCCACATCATCAATATATGAAGTATAAAAATTAGAATGCAAAACATACTTATCCATAGATATCTTCAAATATTTATAAATTTGAACATCCTCATTATCAACTTGAGCATTTTCAATATGTTTTGTTGGAACTTACAATTTTTTACCCAAATTAACATTGATAAAATTATGGTTGCAACTAGGATTGACATACACAATGATCTTCTCTTTTTGAATGCATCCATAAACTTGTAATATTGAGATATTAGTAGAAAATAACCCTTTATGTTTCTTATTTTCCTTTCCAGCATGAGACTACTTGTCCAATAAGACTTTTTCCAAGTCTTCATCAAAAAGTATCGCCATTAGCTTAGAGTCAAGCGATTCTGCCCATATAGCAACCTCATCTTTGAAATTTAACCATGGTCGCAATATCCACGCTCTTGGGAAGTGTGACTTCATGAATTTTATAAATTCCTTTATAGTAGCACCATCATCTTTTCCAGTAAAAAATAACTTGGTAGAACCCATGAACTAAAATGAGGGTTTTGAAAAAATTTACTTACTTTGTGTGGGAAATTTAAAATGAATACCACTTGTTCATTGTAGCTTAGACACCTTACATAAGATGTTTTCAAAAATGGAAAAACTATTCTACATCTTCCCATGTCATTGGAATCATGATTTGGGCACTTTGGAAATTCGTATATGCACTGCAATTGTCCAACCATTACAACAAATTGTGAAAAAGAGTTGATTTTAAATCAACAAGATCTCTGCCATATAAAGACTAATTCAGACATTTCTTTTAATTGGCTGATTTTTTTTTATAGGAGTTCAAATCTACAATTAGTTTCTTGGAACTTTGAACAAAAACCTACAAAAATGATTGGAGAGCTTCCATCCATGATTTTTTGTCAAAAAGTTTCTTCAAAACAACCAATTTTAAATCAATGATATCTCCTTTGTCCATGTGTCGATTCAGACCATATTTTTTTTTTAATTGGGGTATTTTCACAAGGAATTAAGATCTGAAATTATTTTCTGATTATTCTACATCAATATTCCCATATCTTATCAGCAAACTCACCATCCCTATTTTCCCAAAAAAAAAATCTACAAAAAAGAAGATAACAAATTTCCCCTCTTTGCCCAAGAAAGAGCTCTGATACCACTTGTAGTATAACTACAAATATATTAAAACGAATTGAGAGAATTGAAAGAATATCATAGAAATGCTTCAAATATTTATTAATATCAAAACCGTTGAGGTATGCTAACACCATATAATCATGCCTTAAGGAAGGAGAATACTCAAGAAGCCAATGCTTGTCAATACAAAACAATAATTGACATCCCTCAATGGAGAGTCTCTAGCCTCTATACAGCCTTCATACATAAATTACCATGGGTATCTCAATAACACACCCTCATGTTGGGATGAGCTCCTCCGGGGTAGAATTCAATAAACCTAGTCATTTTTCGTAAAGAATTTTGTAAAGAATGTAAAGTTTCTGCAAAATATGGATGCAGAGCGCATAGCTAGTCAAGAGTCATAGGGACATTAGCACCTTGTTTGGGTAAGTGATAAGTGGTTTTGAAGACTCACCCATAAGCTGGGGGCCATGGTTTTTTTCTAGAAAGGTTATAAATAGTTGATACACAGCGAGCCTTAGATATAACTTTTGATAGATAATTGGTATGCTAAAGGGTTATTTTTTGTCTTGGGCAAGTGTTAAGGTAGGAAGGCTCTACTTCTTGTGCTTAGCTAAAGAAGGAAAGGCTCTTGTAGTTGAGTGTGTAGGAGGCCTAGTTGGGTGCCAAATCTCTATACTTTTTCCCTCCATTTTTACTCTCTCCATCACTCCTTTGTATCATTTATATTCACTAATCACTCTAAATGCACAAGGTAAACCATCTTCCATTGTCTTCTTGGAATATTTAATTAATGAGGTAATACTCATGGAGATTTTACCTATGTGAGTTACTAATTTTGACATTTCCATAAATACGATGGTCAAAGGTGATAGATGCAAATCATCGAAGCGATTTGAAGCTTCCAGCACCATATCAGCAAGCGTTGTAACATCATAACATATTCCAATCCTATTCCAGACCTTTCTTGTCTTTCTCTCGACAACTAGTTGGTCGTTTCAATGATTGTATATTGATAGAAATTCGCTGCCCTATTGGTAGACAATTTTCTCTGTGTATTGTATAAGAAGGGTTTCAATGATGTGAATCAGGGTTAGTTGTGTAAGAGATTGAGATTTTAATAGAAGACTATTTAATTAATTGAATGCAAGTTATTTTGTTGTTCTCTCTATAAGTTGTGAATCTACCACAGCCCTGGTCAGAGAGTTGGGCCCACTCTTCTGATCAGGTGTTGCATTATTTATGTGTGTTTTTATTCTGTTTATGTTGGTTTATTTCAATTGTTGTTACAATACTTTAATTAAATGTTTTGAATTCTTTTTATAGTTCTGCAATTTATCCTCATTTACTGTCACATTGGTTCTTTAGTTAACTCAATTATTGAATCTAAGATTGGTGATGGGATTGTGCCATTACTACCTGCATATATTTTTTGCATTACCTTGAAATAATGTACACATCCAGATTGAGAAATTAAATGTGGAAAAGGGTTGAATATGTATTCACACTCGAACACCAACATTTTGGTGTCATTGTCGGGGGGGCTAACAAGGTGCAAGAACATGATCTGCACTGATCTATGGATCAATTTGTCATCTTAGGGAGGGAACTATTACCCTCCTCTAAGTCCTGAGTGTGTTGTTCTATTTTCTTTTCTTTTTTATTTCTTTCTGTTCTACTGATTTCCTAGGAACCAATCTCTCATTATGGGGAGGGAGTTGTTACCCTACTCTAGATCCTAAGCCTTAGCTATTTTCTTTGGTTTTTCTTTTGTTTTATTTGCGATTATTACATAGGGACCA
>APFE030284124.1:9682-165571 GCA_000404065.3 Pinus taeda
CTGGGTGGTTTTACATTGAAAATGAGGCAAAAGAGAGAGGTAAGTGATGAAAAACAGTAGGTAATAGTGGATGATGAGGTGTAAGTTAGAGGCTCTACACATATTTTATTGCATGGTTTATTTTCAATTTTTTTTATTAGATTTTATTTCTTACAATATTAGATCTATTGCATTATTCTCATATTTGTTAATAGAACATGTTATGATCAAGTTTGAATTTATTTTCTTAGGCTTAAGACACAAGAAAAATTACAATTTGTTTTCTTAATACGTTTTGGTACTTGGAATTTTAATTTATAGAATTTCACTACTTAATTCAACACCAGTAACTAGAGTTTTAATTCCCTAATTTTTCAGTACCTAATTTGCTACCAAAAACCATATTCTACATTTGGATATTGAATAATATATAGTTTGTAGTCTAGAATTATTTAATTGATTAAGAGTTTTTAATTCACTTGGTAAAAGAGTCTACATCAAATAATAACCTACAATATATCATTATGACTCTAAGCTTGCTTAACATTTATTTTTGATATTTTATTAACATGTTTCTTGTAGTCTATTAGCATGTCTTCTTTATTTGCCTCACATGCATTTTATTATAGTTGTTGACATGTACTTTTCTACAATTTACTTTTCTACAACATGTTTAATGATTTTTTGTATGCAACACTATAGGATTAGAACCACTGAAGTCTCAAGACCTAATAATATACATAAATAAAACTACGTGAACATTCCCTATTGGGAATGAAAGATTGTAGTTCAAAACCTCATAAGCATTAGAGTCCCACAGTCCATTGACAAGTTATAATCCTTATTGGTTAGTTCTTTCTAGTGTTAGTTGTTAGCATAGGTCAGAATAGGATCTAATCTTGCATTTCCTATGCTTGTATCTCTAAGTCTTATGATCTCGGTTCAATAATTAAATTTTGGAATTAAAATACATATACCGCCACCAACATACATTGATCCGTATCATGCTCTATTAGGGATCAACTGGGCATTTGATAATCTAGTAATCATTAACTTAAAGAAAATATAGATGATTTTTTAGGGTGGAGATGTCCAAGTGATAACAATGTTGGATATGCATGAAGGAGATTGATACATCGATTCAATCAAGGGAAAGCTCAGTCAGGAAGATATGTACAACATCTATAAAGTAAAAGTTCAACAAGATGAATATGTAAATCCCATAGCTGATAGGGTGCTAAGTTGGCACATAATTAGGTCATCTACATCAGATTCCGAGGAAGCCTTTGAGAATTGGTAGAATCGATTGCATGAAGCCAGTATGAATAGATGCATGCATATCATAAGAATGATGTGGTAGATAGGAACTGAGGTGCATAATCCACCCTTCTTCAATGGATTATCAGAGGTAGATATTTTTCTACAAGAGTATGAAGACCAAATATCGAAGTGTCATAGAATTCCCAGGTTGGACATAGTGTTGCTTGCAACCCCATTCATATGGTGGGTTTTTCATAAAGAATAGATTGCGAGATAGAAACAATGTAAGCAGCTAATGAAGGCTAGATTTGAGACCAACTCTAGGGTCTCTGGGGAAACTTATACAGGCATGGAGTGCAGTAGAACACACTTAAAGTGGTTTGTTGTAGCATGGACTAAAATACGAGTACCACCATAGGAGTGGGTGCATTAATTCATACACACCTTGGAAACCATTCCTGCTAACTAGTACATTGAACTAGAAGCACATAGAGGAATGCAGGACTGGAATGAAATGGCACAAAATTTCAATGTCACGTTCAATTTTGAAGTAGAAGAGCCATCACTTGAAGAGGCATTGAAGGTAATGTGATAGAATATCTTTCCTATTAGGGAATTGACAATGTTAAAGAGCGTATCGTCTTGTTCTACGCATACACATTTGCAGAGGGTCCAGGAATTCTTAGAATGCTATAACGTGGTGGAATAGGGAGAAGATGAAGATGATTCCTGGAATATTCAACTTCCAAAGGTGGAGGGTGAACGCATCATATATGGACCACCTTTGTTTTTTCTCATAATATGCACAACCTATCATGACTTGGAAGGTGAATATTAGGATGGATGAGAGTCCCAAAATGGAGAAAATTGACTATTGGGAAGAGGACGCTATTGAAAAGGTTGCATACCTACTACATGAATATCAAGACCTATTCATCAATACCTTTGAAGAGATGAAGGGAATTTTCAGTGAGATGGGACAGATGAGGATCCCCTTGAAGCCCAAAGTGAAGCCTGTGAAATAGCGACCCTATAAATTGAACCCCATTTTTTAAGGAGAAAGTTAAAATGGATTTTGGATAAAGTGTTACAGGCAGTAATTATTGAACTAATGGAAGAATCAAAATGGATATGCCTGATGGTGATCCTGAATAATAAAATAGGTGGGAGAAGGACTTGCATGAACCTATGGAATTTGAACTATGTTTGTGCACATGATCCCTTTCCTACCCCATTCATAGACAATATTTTGGAGAATGTGGGTGGACAATAGGCTTAGTCCTTTACCTATAGGTTTTCAAGCTATCACCAAGCGAATATTGATAAAGAAGATTGCCATAAAACTATCTTTTTGACAGGATGGGGATGTTTTCAATATATAGTGATGTCAATTGGCTTGAAGAATGCACTAGCCATTTTCTCATAGATAGTGATGGTTACATTCAAAGATTTTATTCATAAGTTTTTGGAAGTCTACTTAGATGACTGAACAGTGTTCAACCTATTGAAGAAACATATTTAGGTGGTGTGCTTGATGTTAGAGAAGTTTAAACAATTACAAATTTCTTTAAATCTTAAGAAATGCATATTTTATGCCCCTTTTAGTATTCTTTTGGGGCATGTTGTTTGTAAATAGCAGTTGGTAGTGGACTAGGCTAAGATTTTTTTCATAGTGGACCTACCATTTTCTACCTCAATGCGAGATCTAACATATACTTTTGGACATATAGGGTATTACCGAAAGTTCATACAAGGATATGATAAGATTACAACACCCATGGAAAGGTTATTGAAGAAAGGTGCAGAATTCTAGCGGATAGAGTAGTGTCAATAGGCCCTATACACCTTAAAAGAGAATTTGGTGTACGTGTTTATCATGATATTTCCAGATTGGAGTGAAGAGTTCCATGTGCATGGAGATACATCATCCATCACACTAGGTGTGATATTGGCTGAGGAAGGGAAGATTGATCACCATATCTCCTTTGCTAGCACGAAGTTGACAACTACTGAACTAACTATACCATTACTGAAAGAGAAGGATTGGCGATGGTGTACATCATTCAAAAGTTTAGACACTACTTGCTGGGTAATAAGTTCAAGTTATATATTGACCATTATGCACTAAATTATCTCGTCAACAAGCATGTTTTAGGGGGGGAGGATCTGCAAATGGGCACTGTATTTTTCAGGAGTATGATTTCTAGGTGGTGGTCAAGCCAGGGAAATTAAACATGGGACCAAACCATCTATCATTTATAACCTTAGGAAAAGAGGCATAAAGCTTGGAGGATAATCTTTTAGATGCGTAGTTACTTGTCGTGACAATGGGGGATGATTACTTCACGAATATTTCACAATTTCTAAGCACCAAGATGGCACCAGATGACTACACAGTGGTACAAAAGAAGCATTTGGTAGGTAACGTAGAGGATTATTGGTTAATTTTCTGATCATTGTAAAAATTAGGAGAAGACCAAAATCTATGTGTGATGGAGAATGATTTACCATGGTCATGGAAGAGGCACATGCAAGAGTACGGCAGGAGGACACTATGCAGGGTGACTTACAATGCATAAAATCCTTCACATCGAACTGTGGTAGCCCATATTTCATGTTGATGCTAAGGAGTTCTTCAAGGCTTACAATGTATGTCAAAGAGTGGGGAGGTTATCTAGAGAAGATGAAATTCCTCTAAATCCTTAACTCATGGTGTAGTCACTCGATAAGTGGGCCATTAACTTTGTGGCACTAATTGATCTTCCCGTGAGGAGGACTAGTGAGAAGTATATAATTATCACAACAAACTATTTGACTAGGTGGGCAGAAGTTGCATCGGTAAAGGAAAATTGTGTGATTGTTTTCTTAGAATGTGGCAACTAGGTTTGTGTGCCCAAGGATCTTGATGAGAGATTGAGTTATGCATTTCCTAAACAAAATTATTGTAGAACTGACGGATGAGTTTTAAATCTACCACTAGAAAAGCACTTTTTATCACCCACAAGCTAATGGAATGGTGGAGCCATTCCACAAGATACTAGATATTGTGATTACCAAGGTATGCAATGTGCAGTGCTATGACTGGGACTTAAGGATCCCTATTTCTTATGGGCTTACAGAACTATGTGCAAGAAGTTGACTGGAAAGACTGTTGAAAATAGCAACAAGAAATGCTAAAAATAGCATTGCTATAGATAGCATTTCAGGATATATTCCAATTTTAATTTGTCCTTGAATTAAAATTGAGAATTAAAATTCAAATTTAGTCTCACCAGCTGTTTGAAAAATAATTAATTAATTCATATTGAGTTAATTAGTTGGTGAAAATCAAACATGAAGTCTTTGTGAAGACATGCAACAGTTATCGCTTTGATTGAGGAAGTTATTCCTTAATTAAGGAGATAAGGATGAGTTGTATTTGAGTTGTAATTAGTTATCTCAGCTAACTGAGTTAAGTCCAATTAAATTATTTCCAAACTATTTTTGGAACTAATTGTAAGTTCAGTCAGTTAATGCATGCATGCATGCAACTAGTGTTCTCCAGATAACTGAATATTCTCTGATAAATAACTCATGCATGTCAATTCAGACAAAGACCCAGTTGAGATTAAAGGCAGTGAGAGTGTACTCTTAGTTGCTAGAATATTCCTATGAGAATATCTCTTGCATGCAGAAGGAATTCATTCCTTGAGGATTGCACAGTTACTACAGAGATCAGAGTAGTGTGTGAGGTGAGAATCACATAGGTTACAGCTAGAGAACCCAGGAGAAACTACACAAGGAAATAGTAGGCCTGGAGGATAGAGGAGAAGGCATATGTGTTGTCTATTCTATCTATGAGCAGTAGTGAGGGATTGTATTGAGAGCTAAAGCGTTGGGTAATCTTGATATATTTCCAATTGTATGATAATACAGATAGTGGGGTTTTTAGCACAAAGTATTCTTCTGTGTTTCATGTGTGATTGAATCTTCTTCTCTGTTATATGTGTTCTATTTGATCTTGCTCAAAATTGATTAAGCTTCTGCAAGTTTGATTGTAGAAGTAAATTAAGTATTTTGGTTTAGTAAATTGCATAATCAATTTAATCTACGGTGAGAATTTATACATGGTATCAGAGCAAAAGTGATCAAAGTGGAGAACAATATAAAAAGAAGGGAGAAGTTTGAAGTTCGAATTTCTTAATTGTAGGTACAAAATTGATTTCTTCTCACATCTCAAAGTTCACCAATGGTGTTCAATGGCTTGAGACTCAAGTATGCCTTGGATGGTAGCTCAAATTACATAGCATGGAAGGATCGCATGGAAGCGATATTAGAGGAAAATGGTTTGAAGGACTTCATGGATCAAGAAGTCCCCAAACTAGCAACAACTAATGCCCAAGAATTGGCGGAATGGAAGAAATGTGTGGCGAGAGTGAGGAGGATTCTTCTAGAGGAGTTCGAGACCATATTGTCTCAAGTATCCATGGGAAGGAGACTCTGTTTTCAATGTGGAGACATTAAAGGATCTATATCAGAACAACAATGACTAGAGGAAGCTGATGTTGAAGGACAAGCTTCGGAAAATCAAGTGTGAAAAGGGAGACATGATCTCTACATATCTGAACAAGCTCACCACCTGTAAAGATGAGCTTGGAAGTGTAGGAATCATGACAACCAATGATGACATGATGATTCTTGCTCTCTTTGGTCTTCCTAAGAGCTAGCATAGCTACCAAGACTTAGTGAATGGAAGAGAGAAACTACCGAATTGGGAACAACTATGGTCAAATCTGATGTGGTTCTTCATCTAAGCATGATGATGAAGAAAATCTAGCCTTAGAACGTAAGGCATGAAAAGGTAAAGGTAAGGCTTCCCATTCCAAATCGAGTTCTTCCCATGGTGGGAAGAAGATTGACAAATCTAAAGTGAGATGCTTCAATTGTCATGAGGTGGGCCATTATGCAATCCAAGAAGGGATCCTTGAAAGGATCAGATGGTGAGGCACTGGCCTCATAGTTCGAATTGGATTTTACCCTCATCACATGCATGGTTTCATTGATGGTGGGTTGTGTTTGGTACCTAGATAGTGGAGCCTCATTCCACATGACCAGCGATAAGAGTTTATTCAGTACCTTGGAGGAGAAATACCTCCATATGGTCATTGAGATGGGTGATAATGGAAAGTATCGTGTTTCAGGTGAAGGTATGGTTGTGTTTTAGAGGGATCATGAAGCTCCTCTCACCCTGACTGATGTGAAGTATATGCCTAGACTGAAGAAGAATTTGGTATTGATCACAATGTTGGAGGACAAAGGCTACAGTGCTTTGTTCAGTAAGGGAAAGGTTTTCCTTAGACGCGTCACCACAGAATAGGTGAAAGAGATCGGTTCACAGGTACAAAACCTATATGCTCTTGAGGTTCAAGATGCATGAAAAGCCTTGAGGAGCAAGGCCAATGTTAGATACTTGGTGGTTGAGAGGAGAGTACATTACATCTCAACATGCAACCCTAGAAGAAGTCTTAGACAATTGTGGAGGAGCCAAAATTGGAGATGCTGAAAGGAGACCGAGCGGAGGTATCCACTCATGCAGAGACCTCTAGTAGGGGGCATTTCGAGCCAAGTCAACAGAGGGATCACATGTATCCATACCTCCAAGTGTGAGGTGGGGTGATGTGAAGTGATAGTCCCATGAAGGCTGAAATAGGGGCAAGATCCTTGAGGTACCCAACCTTTTTGATTAGACCTTGCTATGGGAGCCCCAACGAGGAGTAGCAGGACTATCTGAGTGGGTAGAGATGGATTTGGATGGAGCATCAAAGGGAGCTTCAGCATCAAGGGGTGTTTCTAGCCCAATTGGGAGGTCAGTTGGGAGACCGGTTACTTACTTCTCAGTAACTAAGTTGTAGTGCAACAGTGGGTAGCACGATGCAACATGATGAGAGGAGGTGTAGTGTGGATGTAGTACTGGGAGATAGGACTAGCAACAACACAGATGCAGCAGGAGAAATCAGTGTGATTGATGCAGTCAGAGATCAAAGTGACAAAGGCTAGAGTAGTCAGACAATAAAGAGCACAGAGGTGCAAAGTTTTCAGTTGACAGAGGCAATCACAATCAGAGACTTTGATGATAGAGGCATCATTCTGATTCAGGTTGGATGTTTTTTATTATTCTAGAGTTTCATGAGCAACAACACTTGAGAGAAGTGTTGCATGCAGAACATTCCAAAGGTTCAGGATCAGGATCAAGTTGAATTCCTTTCTTGTTGAGGAGTGTTGAAAATAGCAACAAGAAATGCTAAAAATAACATTGTTATAGATAGCATTTTAGGATGTATTCCAATTTTAATTTGTCCTTGAATTAAAACCGAGAATTGAAATTAAAATTTAGTCTCACTAGTTGTTTGAAAAATAATTAATTAATTCATCTTGAGTTAATTAGTTGGTGAAAGTCAAACATGAAGCCTTTGTGAAGACATGCAATAGTTATCCCTTTGATTGAGGAAGATATCCCTTAATTAAGGAGATAAGGATGAGTTGTATTTGAGTTGTAATTAGTTAGCTCAGTTAACTAAGTTAATTCTAATTAAATTAGGTCCAAACAGTTTGTGGAACTAATTGTGAGTTCAGTCAGTTAATGCATGCATGCATGCAACTAGTGTTCTCCAGATAACTAAATATTCTCTCATAAATAACTCATGCATGTCAGTTCAGACAAACACCTAGTTGAGATTAAAGGTACGGACATTGTATTATCAGTTGCTAGAATATTCCTATGAGAATATCTCTTGCATGTAGAAGGAATTAATTCCTTGATGATTGCACAGTTATTATAGAGGTTAGAGCAGTGTGTGAGGTGAGAATCACACATGTTACAACTAGAGGACCCAGGAGAAACTACGCAAGGAAATAGGAGGCTTGAAGGATGGAGGAGAAGGCATATGTGTTGTCTATTCTGTCTATGAGTAGCAGTGAGGGATTGTACTAAGAGTTGGATATCTTGAGAGCTAAAGCTTTCTGTAATCCTGAGATATTTCCACTTGTATGATAATACAGATAGCGGGGTTTTTAGTTGAGGCTTTCCTCAGAGTATTCTTCTATGTTTCATGTGTGATTGAATCTTCTTCTCTGTTATATGTGTTATGTTTGATCTTTCTCAAAATCAATTAAGCTTCCACAAGTTTGATTGTAGAAGTAGATTAAGTATTTTGCTTTAGTACATTGCATAATCAGTTTAATCTACAATGAGAATTTCTACAAAGACATCCTTTTGGTTGGTGTATGGAATGGAAGTTATTATGCCAATGGAATTTTTGATACTAAGCCTATGCATAACAATAGCCATGTAGATGACATAATCTGGCACAGTAGGGTGGTGATTGCAAGACTTGTTGCATTAAGAAGAAGACAAGGGGTTGTCCAACTTCCACCAAGAGATGTAAAAGGCCCGAGATAAAACTTGACATGATAGAATAATTAAGAAAAAGATATTTCAATTAGGAGACTTGGTTCTAATATATGACAATAAGTTTCTCAAGCATCCATGTAAGTTTTAGATGCATTGGATGTGGCCCTACATCATTCAACATATAATGGATGTAGGCATGGTACAATTGTTGAACTAGGATGGCACATCGTGCAAGGGATTTGTTAATGGGAGAAAATTGAAATTGTATAGAGACAGTTGATCTCATGTGCACTTTATGTAATCAAGATGGATGAGTAGTCCATTGGTTGGACATAAATAAGGTAGAATGGTGATAGGTGGTAGGAAAATTAGAATGGTATTAGTTGAAGTTAGGTGTTATCTATTTAGCTCTATTTATGAAAAAACTAAACATTTGCACTGTAGGAGATACTGCATCAGACCGGACAACGCGCAGTGTTGGGGGCCCCCTACCAGAAGTCCAAGATTGACAACCACAGGACTAAGGAAGGCAGTGACATTGGGAATATGTAATAAGCACATCAACTATGGTATAGTGGAATTAGGTTCACATGACTATTGTATGCTTGAATTCTGATAGAAACTGGTCGTTGGGAAGCTACCTAGTAAATAATTTGGAAAACATGTGGCAAATATGTCTTACGTGAATAAATTATAATCATTTGATAGAATGGGTACTAAGTAAGGAAATTAATATTGATGGATCATAATCATGATATGAAAAGAAAATTTTCCTTTCCACCTACGGCAAAAGGAAATTTATTGGGATAGAATATCACCTCATATTATGGTGCCATCATATGGTGATGGCTCAGAAACATGAAAGGGGAATATGAGAGTACAAATTCGGTGAGCAAATGTTGTGATAGTTAGTTGGTAAAAGGGAATAAAGGGAGAAGAGAAAGTGAAATAAAAATTGTGAAGTAATAGAATTTGAACCAGATTTGAGCTGAGTAAAGAGGAGTGAGAATTGTGGTGAGAAAGTGACAAGTATAGATTTATAGGAAGAGAGATTAAATCATTTGAAGATTGAAATATTAGTGCAAATTTCCCTTTATATTTTTCAAAGAGTAGGCCTGAGAGAACTCTGAAAAAGAAATGCATCTTCGAAGATAGAAGACTTAGAGACAAAATATGAAGACATTAGTCCAAAGTCAAGTTTAAAAAAGGTTGATCCAATGGAAACCATTGGCTGCAGGGAAGAGTCGAGGTACTTACCACCATTCATAGAACCTCGGATGTCATTATTAGTCCCTAAAGGATTCAAATATATTGTAGAAATTTCACCCCTCCCACTTAGGATACATAGAGATAGGAATATGAGGAGCTTTTTGGAGTGCATTAAGTATTTAGATTATGATATTTGTGACCCATCTTGTCTCCATGATCTCCAAGTGTCGAACCCCGATGAGGTACCTAAACTAGAGTCACATAAATGGGACCTCGACTTGGAGATAGGCAATATTTTGAACTTGTTCCACATTCCACATTTTGGACTTAGGGACGAGGTGATCGTAGTCACGAAGTTCCTGATAACTTATGTTCATGATGTGTGTTTGCATATTATATCTATCTTGCTAATCTAAGATATGATTCATAGGATTATATGCCTCTCATTCAAAGGGGAAGACCCAGGGCCCATGATTAAATACAAGACCCTTAGTGATGATGTAACCAAAACCTATGAAACAGAAAGAGGAAGTCAAGGATACCTAATTTCACTAGTGAATAACGAAGCCACTAGATTTGTTGCACAAGTGGTAGATTGAAATATGTTACGTAAATATCAAGTAAAGGAGGTCCCAACTGGGGTTATTGTAGCATAAAATTGTTATGCTCAAGGGGAAAAATTTGGGTGGGAAGATTTTCAACTATAGGAATCTCAATAAGGTTGTTTAGACACTCACAAACAGAATGCAGAGTTCCACTATGCATGGCTTTTAAATTTGATTTCATCGATTTCTTGGGAAAGGCCAGAGAGTTTCCAACTTGTGCTTGACCCTTCTTAGCCTATTGTAGCAGTATAATTCCAAAAAAAATTGGCTTCAGAAGAGCTTGAGCAGAAGAAGTTCAATACCATGATGTTTTATCTTTATGGGGATATCATGTGCAAATCTATTCAGCAGACTCCTCTGCTGACAAAAGAAAGCGTAATGAAGTTTAATGGTGTTGCACAATTTAAATCCAACTCACACTACATATGGATCTTGCCACATAGGAACCCATATCAATGTTGGTAGAGGACAAGTTACAAGTTGGCATTGCACAAGATCCAGGACATAATAGACTCGTGGGAGGCTGCATAGAGAGTACCAATGGAGGACATGTCAGAAGTTGAAAACATATCAAGTGG
Source organism: Pinus taeda (assembly GCA_000404065.3). Lineage (NCBI taxonomy): Eukaryota > Viridiplantae > Streptophyta > Pinopsida > Pinales > Pinaceae > Pinus > Pinus taeda. Next base: position 20,704 of record APFE030284124.1, read on the forward strand.
AGAAGAGATGGAAGAGACACCTTAGGGGCATGGGTAGCAGGAAGTTCATTCCCTAGTTATTCAAAAATTAGGGCCTCATGAAGAACCATTAGTGTCAGGAGAACAAGCAAAGAAAAAGTTTTTGAGAAGCAGTGTGAGAAACACATCCACAACGCAAGCCATGAACAATTAAAATGCTACCTATGCATCTATGGTCCAAATAATGCTAATAGAGGACTGTTTTGAAAGGATTGGTGATCAGATGGAGGAGGTGGTGATGGCCAAACTAGATAAGATATAACAGACAATGAGTGAGCTAAGTACCAAGCTGACACTTCATATAGTTTTGATGGAGTTCAAAGGACTAACCACTACAAAATTTTGGCTTTAACCTTAGGCCCATGTGAATTCACTTGGCACATCATCATTCGAAGAGACCAAAATAATATTTTGTTTACCAAACATAGTCGTGGAAGTGTGGGAATGGATTGTGGAGAAAAACATTGTTACCTCCACTCAAATAAATTTAGTACTATATGGAATGGACATGGAAGAGTTGATGTAGCTGTAGTGCAACACAATCCATGAACTATAGGAAAAATTGACAATGACCCAAAAAAAATTGGACCAAAAGTAGAAGACTAAAGAATAGTTGCACAATGTATAATAGAGGACAGTAGAAAACATAACAAAGTGGTGCATTGCCCAAACCCAGATATATGAGGAGTTTATAAAAGAATTCATTGATGAAGTGGTTCTAGCCAAATAAGTAGCAGCAAAAGGTCAAGCAAGTGATATATGGATTGAAAGAAAAAGTGAAAAAATCTAAAACTAGGCAGCAGCTACATACACCACCATAGGAATGATAACACAAATAATTGACCCAACAAGTGAAATAACATATGGTCGAATACGAGAAGAGGTATTAGGATATCATTGAGAAAGGTGACCAGTTATTGAATACTCTATTAGAAGTTCCATTTGTGAAATGAGACACCAAGAAAATATTGAATGCTGACGAGCAAGTTCATCAAATTGATCAAGGGGTGAGGACTATGAGTTTTGTTGACAGAAGGAAGGCAATGCATGAAAAATCGTGACTCAAGGAGTTAAATGACAAACTCTATGAAGAGAAAAAATAATGGGCTAATATCTAGGTCCAGGTATTGATGGTAATCGATGAATTCAATGAGTTACTTAAATAATGTGTTGACTAAAAATAATGAGGATGATGGTGTTGTAACCCAATATCTAACCATCATAATATAGCACAAGGACAGTAGTGAGAGGGATCACTTGAAAGTCAATATCGAGGCATACGAAGAAGCATAGAAGGATTTGCAGAAGGTCATGGATGAAAAGATTGCTTCAAAAAAGGATGATTGGGTGGCTCAGGATGAGCCACATTTTTGTATTGGGGGCCTGTTAGAGCCCAAATAGTTTTTTGTTAAATTTTGCTAAGGGACCTCGTAGGACTATCAAGGAGAGTGGAATGTATAGGTGGTGCATAGAAAAGGGTTGGAAAAAGAAGTGAGGCATGACACAGGAAGATGTCATGTAGGAATGAGGTGGTGGAATCCGAGAAGAGGTGCATGCAACGAGGAATCAAAGGTTATGATTTTGCAGCAGGGATGAATTAGGTAAAGGGATGTCATGGCAAGGAGGAAGTTTTAGATATTTTGTAGGTAAAGGAAAATTGGTGGAATGGAGCAACTAGTCTGGGGATATTTCAAAAGGAAGTTAGAATGCAAGGTCCAACTCAGAGGAGGAATCAAAAAATATCCTAATGGCCCACAAGAAAACTAGAACAATTAGGGAGAGAGGAGAGAAGATTCAAAGAGCTTCCAAGTAGAGATAAAATGGAATGGCAAAGATAAATTGAGGGTTAGAGAGAAGGAAAAACAGAGGATCTTTCCCAGTGAAGGATACATCAAGTTATTGGTTACTACTATTATATTTCTATTATGTATATGTTTGTATGTCAGTGGTCATAGGCATGTATGTTAGAGTTTGTAGCTGATATGCATCCCTGATGTAGATTTCATGGATATATATACATATATGGTTGGGTTTGCACTATAAGTGTTTATCCTATCTTTGTATTTTGCACAAATTTTAATCGTTGGTGATTTTGATTGTATGGCTTTTGTATTACATCGCATAACACCTTTTCTTACATAATAATATAATACGATGGACGTTTTGGTTTCCCCGTGTGATCTATGTTGATATTTGAACATATGATTATGTTTACAACATATTGGGTTCCTGTGTGTTGAATGTTTTGTGATAGTTCCAAATATTTATGAATGCATTTAATGGTTTGGGTATTTGTAAGTTTGTTAGTGTCTTTAGATATTATTTCTTCTTTATAAAGAATTTTTGTCTGATACTATTGATTTCACCACTAATGGCTGGAGGTGTAAGTTACTCTAACCTCATGCGCATTGTCATTTCTAACATGTGCATTGTCTAGCGAATCAAGGAACTCGAAGCATTGCATGGTGCGTAGTTCTAGTAGAATGGTGAAGTGTTTGTCTAGTGGGATTCCAGTGTCATATGACATAAAAATTCCTACCAAACTATGGAAACTTGGTTCTTAAAATCACCCACTAGCATCTGGGGTGAGACTTCACCCACTCAGTGGGTGTTGCTGAAAGGGTCAATGTTGAGCAGGTTTTTGGTTGCCATTGCATAGAAAATCTTGAGTCCATTAGAATCTTTTGCACCAATAGATATGTAGCTCAAGGAAGTGTAGATGTAGATAAGTAAGTACACTAGCTTGGTTAATGTAGAATTATGGGGAAAAAGGGACTATTGATTAGAGTGTTGCTAGGATTTGGTACCTTAGCACTGACCATGTTTCGTATTGGTTATGTACCTTAGCTAGATTTAGGATAACATTTTTCCTTGTGGCGCCATGGACCTAGCTCAAGGGTGACCCACTTTTGGGAGAGTTTTAGTAGTGGAGTCTATTTCAAGGAGAAATATTCAAGGTTTGCAACAAATCGATGTTCATTTAAAGATGAATTGTTTCTAGATATGCATTATACATTGTTAATGTTGTGTATACTCTAATGTATATTTGATTCTCATGGTTTATATCCTTTATGCATTTTATTTTTTTATTTTTTTCATATCATATACATGTTATTATGTTGTTATGGTACTGAGTCAAGTTTTTATTGTAATGTCCCCCATTTGGGTGGCTAGGGGTGCTACATGAGGAAAGACTAGAATCTTATGCCACCTATATCACTACTTGATGCCATGAGTCTATGTTTTAATACCTTAAAGCTTCTACTAGAAGTCATGATAATTCCCATATCATTAGTCATACCAAGGTTGATATTTGACCCAAACAACCTAAATTTCTTGTTTCTTGATGAATAAGCTCCATCCCTTCATACAATATCCTCCCCCACTTGATTTTATCCATATTGATGATAAACCACATATTATTAGGTATAAAAAGGATGATACTTAACTCAAATAACCCAAATTTCTTCCTAATTGACAATTAAACTCCATCCCTTTACACATTATCATCATTTTCTTCTCTTTATCCATCTTAACTTCCAGCCATTACTTGTTAGCCATATGGAGAGTTTGGCTCCTAAACTCTCCATATATCGTATCATAAATATATCACTTCCCATGTCATTTTATTTGAGGGTAATATAATTCTATCATGATCATTTATGTAGTATTCTCTATATTGAACGACTACATTTAGATCCTCCTTGGTTAATCTTGTTGGCTATTGGATAACTTAGTGCTCCATGTGTGTTTCACAACATGTTCTTAACTACCTGTTATGCAACCAACTCACAAAATAGAAGAAGAGATATATCAATGACTTCAAAATAAGCCTCTTCGAGGGGGTAACCTCCTTTACATTACACAAATGAACAATTATGGGATGATACAAATGAAAATACCTCCTTTCTATATATAGGAGTCTAAGGGTTCCCAATATAATTAGATCCTACATAACAATAATATTGTATGGGCACAAAAATAACAATAGTGGGCTTCTATGGTGCAGAATAATAACAACATGGGGACTATGGGCACAAACATAAAATAAGGGGGTTGCACTAATAATAATAAGGGGTACACTAGTAGTATAGGGACCTAACATGCTCCTCTCCTCCAAAAAAGTGTTGTCCTCAATGCTTGGGTAGTTCTAGATGCTTCTGTATAAAATTATCATCCTCCCATGTGGATTATTCAGTGGGTAAGTTCTTCCACTTGATGAGGTGCTTTGAAATTGATCGATTTTCGTAGCTGTTGGGTTCTTGATTCCCTGACTGCTTCAAGTTCCAATATGATTTTTTATTCCTCATCAAGTTTTGATAATATTGTTTGAACTATGAGCTTGTCACCTATAACCTTATTTAAGCATGAAACATGGAGAACTGGGTGCACTCGGGAAGATGCATGAAGCTCCAATTTGTATGCCACAGTACCCATATTTTGCAACACCTTGTAACAACCATAGTACTTTGGTGATAATTCGTTATCCTTATTAGCTTGCTTGAGAGACGTTTGTTTCTATGGTTGTAGCCATAAAAATACCCAGTCACCTAGATCAAAACTTCTTTCACTGTAATGTTGATCTACCTATTGTATAAGAGAAAATCTAAATTTGAAAATTATACCATAGGTAACTAGAGATGTCTTCTCTGTCCCATCCAAATTTCACAATCTGAAACATCCAAAACATAACGTTATATCAAAAATTCCAAGCTAACCTATTTGAGGCATGTTTTAAGAGCATTCGAGAACACTAACTTCCTCAGATCATATCTCTGAAATTATCATGAAATAGGGTCTAAACATTCTACCACACATACCTTGAGATCTCTCCTCTATTTTTTCCATATTTCATAGCCTAAAACATCATTGAAAGAAATTTATAAGGAAAATACCAATCTAAATTTCTTGAAGTATATCATGAACACTAAATTCTTTAGATCATATCTCAAATATTATAGCAAAAAAAGGCCTGAAATTTCTGTCACGAGTATCTTGAGATGTCTTCTTTGTCCCCTTTATATTTGAGAGTTTGAAACATCATAGAAAGAAATTTATAACGAAAATATCAAGCTGGCCTATTTGAAGTAGATTTTATGAGAATTCAAGAAGCCTAAATTCTTCAAACAATATCTCAAAAGTATAGCTAACTAAGACTAGTTTGTTTTTTTAACGGGGCTGAGTATAGTCCACTCAGTGGAATCAATAACTTCATACATATGGTTCCCACTATTTCACCAAGTAGAACAATCATTTTAGAAATTCCACAAGGGCCATCATTATGGCATGTGTTTGGAGAGTTGAACCCACACTTCTAGGAACACAAAACATGTGTCGTACCACTCCAGATCAATTACTTCAATAACAATGGCTTGAAATTTCAACCATATGTACATGAAGATATTCTATTTATATCCATAATGTTTCACATTATTAAACATCCTAGAAGAAAATGTATAGTGAACATACCAAGTTGATCTCTTTGAAGTTGATATGCTTGATGTGTCAGAGCAAATCTAATTTTGAATATTATACCACATGTACCTAGAGATCCCTTCTCTAACCCATCCAAATTTCACAATCTGAAACATATAAAAAAGAATGTTATGCCAAAACTTCCAAGCTAACCTATCCGAGGCATGTTTCAGGAATATTCAATAACACCAACTTCCTCAGATCATATCTCTGAAATTATCATGAAACAAGGTCTAAAAATTCTACCACACATACCTTAAGGTATCTCCTTGATTTCTTCCATATTTCATAGCCTAAAACATCATAGAAATAAATTTATATGAAAAATACCAATCTAAGTTGCTTGAAGTATATCATGGGTACCTAGAGATCTATTCTCTCTCCCATCCAAATTTCACAATCCGAAACATATAAAATAGAACAATATATCAAAAATTCCAAGCTAACCTATTTGAGGCATGTTTCAAGAGCATTTGAGAACACTAACTTCCTCAGATCATATCTTTGAAATTATCATGAAACAAGGTCTAAAAATTCTACCACACATACCTTGAGATCTCTCCTCTATCTTCCATATTTCATAGCCTAAAACATTATAGAAAGAAATTTATAAGGAAAATACCAATCTAAATTACTTGAAGTATATCATGAACACTAAATTGTTTAGATCATATCTCCAAAAATATAGCAAAAAAAGGCCTAAAATTTATATCACGAGTATCTTGAGATGCCTTATTTGTCCCCTTTATATTTTAGATACTAAAACATATAGAAAGAAATTTATAGCAAAAATACCAAGCTACCCTATTTGAAGTAGATTTTATGAGCATTCAAGAAGCCTAAATTCTTCAAACCATATCTCGAAATTATAGCTAAATGAGGCCATAATTTTATTTTTTAACAGGACTAAGTATAGTCCACTCGATGGTATCAACAACTTCATATATATGGTTTCCTCTATTTCACCAAGTAGAACAATTGCTTCATAAATTCCGCAAGGACCACCATTATGGCATGTCTTTGGAGACTTGAACCCACACATCTAGGAACACGAACGTGTTCCATACCACTCGAGCTCAATTCCTTAAATAACCATGGTCTGAAATTTCAACCATATGTACATGAATATATTCTATTTATATCCTCCATGTTTCACATTCTGAACATCCTAGAAGAAAATGTATAGTGAACATACCAAGTTTACCTCTTTGAAGAAGATTTCAGGAGGCATGACCTTGTCATAGAATATCTATGAAGTTGTATCCAAACAAGGTTTGGAATTTTATTCACTAGTACATGAAAATATCCATCCTAATGCCTCCAAGTTTCACATTCTAAAACATTCTATAATAAAAGTTATAGAAAAAATTCTGAGATGACTTGTTAACCCTATAAATCACATTTTTGCTTCCACCTTTAGACTATGAGAATCACCCCAAAAATTATTCCTCGGATATCTTCTTTCCTGGATAGTAATCAAATTCATTCATATGCCATTTATTTATAATGATTTTGTATTCACATATGGGCCTAACTTGTAAAATTGGTTAGGTTGGCCTGCTTGTACTTTGGTTGGGTCATCCTAATGAAATCTTCCATATGTCTTCATTCTTATGAAGTTAGAGGGAGTGTTATATATCATTCGAAAGGTATCGGAATAAAATGCACAACCATATATATTATGATCCAATTTGAGCTATGAAATTAAAGTAAAAAAGACTTCAAAGATAAGGTATCTGAATTGGGCATAAAAAATCCAAAAACAATATTTTCAACAATATTTATTTCCCAATCTTTATCTTGGACATATGTAGTCTCCCCCCTGTTTTTTAAGTCAATGAAAATAGTATTTTTTTTAATATCCAATTATTTCATTAATGGAAACTGTTACTCAATTCTACAATAATATAGAAGAACTCTCCTTGTCTACAATTTTCCTTGTGCCTACAACTAATCCCCCTTTGACATCAATGGAAAATGGATACTCCCCTTGACCTTGTTCTTATCCTTATGTGTATCTCTTCTTTTTTCTACATTTTTTCTTAGTTTATACAACTCTTCCTCTATTTACAACTTCTTTTAGTGACTACAACTATAACCAAGCTCCTCCTTTCAAGACTATGTCTATTTATCCCTACATGTAATACTTCCTCTTTTGTATCTCTTCTCTTGAGAATTCTCCCCTGGCTCCTAAACTTCCATTTACTTCTTTTGGGACTACTCCCCCTAGGATTATGCTTCATTTTGCCTACAAATTAACTCTTTTTAGATAAAAGGGCTACTCCCCCTAAATTGATGCTTCTCCTTATTTGTAGCTCTCCCAGTTTTGGTTTATTTCCAGTTGAATCTCACCATTCACTTCACTTACAGCTGCTAATTCATATCCTGCAAACTTTCCATTTCTTCATCCTTCTTCTGCAACTCACATTCATAAGTTCCCATCTTTTTATCGTGGTTTGAGATGCTGCAAGCTCACATACTTTTCTATTATTAATGAGATGGGAGAGATATAACTCCCAACTTCTATCTTAGATATTCAAATGATTCTCTGGGAAGAGGTTTAGGAAACATATTTATGACATGTTCCTTGGTAGAAATGTATTCCAATTTAACACTTTTTTCATCTACCTTCTCTCTTATAAAGTGATATTTTATGGGAATGTGTTTTGTCTTTGAAGCATCAAAGGGCTATTTGAAATGTTTATTGCATTTGTATTATCATAAATTATTCATATTTACTAATCATATTCTATCCTGATATACTTCAAAGTTTGTTTCATCTAGAGAAATTGAGCACAATATGCCTCTACTGCAATGTATTCATCTTCAATTGTGGATAGAGACATTGAGGTTTTTTTTCTTGGTCAACCATGACAGTAGACAATTTCCCAAAAATAATGCTCCTCCACTTGTACTTTTCTTGTCATACACACTTCCTACCACTTTAGCACCTATATATGTTGTTAAAGTAAAGCATTTTATTTTTTAATACCATAGTCCAAAGTCCAAAGTCTCTTCAAATATCTAAATATTATCTTAACTTCTTACATGTGTATCCTTTGGTGTAGATTTAAATATTGCAACGAATCCTACTACTTGCATATTATCAGGTCTTTATGTTTTCAAATATAGTAAGCTTCCAATCATTAACCTATACCTACTTCGATTTCCATTAGGGTATTCATCATATTTTCCTAACTTGCATCCTATGAACATAGGAGTGTTTATAAGTGCATAATTTTCCATGCACAATTTCCTTAACATTTTTTTAGATACTTTTTTTTGGAAATGACTATACCTTTGTCTGATTAAGTCACCTACAATCCTAATAAGAATGAAAATTCTCCTAGAATGGACATTTGAAACTCCTTTCACATTTTTGTTGCAAACTTTTGACTCATTAGACCACTATCACTTCCAAAATTGATATCAACTACATATACCACAATAATTAATTAAATTTTATTTATTTATTTTGATATAAAGATTGTCATTTGAGGTTCCTCTTTTAAATCCTTGTTGTTGCAGATAATTGTAAAGTCTTGAGTACCAAGCCATGGGAGATTTCTTTAGATCATATAGTGATTTCTTCAATATGCATACATCATCTTCATTTCCTAAAAATTCAAATCCTTCTAGTTGTTCAACATATACTTCTTCCTGTAAATCACCATTATGGAATGGTTATTTTACATCCATTTGACAGACTTTGAACTTTCCAAAACAAGCAAATGCAAAAAACATTTTGATGGCTTCAATTTTGTCTATGGGATAAATTATTTCTTTAAAATCAAAACCTTCCACTTTTTCATACCCTTTGTAGCATAATCTAGCATTATTCCCCACTACTTGTCCATTCCCATTAATTTTTTCCTGAAGAGCCACTTAGTCCTAGTTAAATTATTATATTTTGTTATAGGAATAATTTCCCATATAAAACTTTTATCAATATTTTATGTATCGCCTTCCATAACATTAATCCAATTCTTATCTTCACAAGCTTTGGCAAAGTTCTTGGATTCTATTTTTGGAAATAAGGCAAGGTTGGCATGCCATGGTGTGCTAATCAATTTCCTTCTAGCCTGAATTCCTTACTCCTTATCACCAAGGACTTGATTTTCTAGATGAACCTCCTAAACATACCTTGAGGGAGTCTTTGGATGTCGAGGTTTTTCCTCTTCTTCCTATTCCTCCATTTCTTCTTATTCTTCATGTTCTCTATTGATTATCTCCCTTGATTCTTCATTTATTTTCTTAATTTTCTTCATGAGGTAATGCTTCTTCTATTCTCGCATGAATACTTTCAACTATCCTACATAGTCCTTTGTTGTATCATACGTATTCATTGCTTCTATATGAGTAACCAAGACAAATTACTTCATCTACTCTGGAATATTCAAAGTTCCCCATATTGTCTTCATTTATCTTGATGTAGAATTTTCTTCTAAATACATTGAAATATTTGGTGGAAGTAGGTCTACCTTTCCATTATTCATTGGGAGTCTTATTTTTGTTTACTCTGAAGTGAGCCTTATTTAGTATATTAATTGTTGTATGAATAACTTCTCCCCAAAAGGTGTTTGGACCGTTGTCTTCATCAAGCATAGTTCTTGCCATTTTTTTTATAGTTCTATTTTGTATTTCAACATCTACATTCTATTGGGGAGTTCTTGCTATTGAGAAATTATTTTTATCTATTTCTTCACAAAATTTACTGAATTCATCGTAAGTAAATTCTCATCCTTTTTCATATCTCAATAACTTAATATTTAAATCAGTTTCATTCTCAAATAAGACTTTGAATATTTTTAACTTGTTAATTGATTCATGTTTTTGTTTGAGTAAACAAATCCATCTCATTCTAGTATAATCATATTTTATTAACATAAATTATCTTTCATCCATTAGATTTTGTGTTCTTGTGGGAACACATAAATCTCTGTGAAAAAATTCGAATGGCCTTGTTGATGACTGTTCTTTTGTCTTGAAGTTGACTAGGGTTTGCTTCATATGCTGACAAGTCTTGCAAATAATATTACTTGGATTTGAAATCTTATGCATGTATCTTATTGCCCCCTTCTTGTTGATTTTATCAAGATGGTCGAAACTGATATTACCCAGGCTTATGTTCCATAACAAACTTTCATCCAATTTCCCCATGCAACAATTTTATTTTTCTTTATCTAATATGTATACATTACTTAAGGTTCTAGTTGCATTTTCCACTCCAAAATATACTTTATTGATTTCACATCATATAGAATGAAATATGACATCTTATCTTTGATCATGCATTTGGCTAACACTAAAGAGATTATGATTTAGACCATTAACATACAAAAAGAATTGATCTTTAGTTTTTCCATTATCAAGGATAATTTCCCCTTTACCCATTATTCTAGTTGGTGGATTGTTTCCAAAAGAGACATATCCTCCTTGGTTTTCCTTGAGAGAGAAATTTTATATTCTATCTAGTCATATGATTTGAGCATCTATTATTAATGTACCATTGATTTTATTTTTTTTGAGCATGTAGTAGAAATTCAAACTCTTTTTGCCTCTCTTGGTTCTTCCTCCAAATCTTTGTGAATTATTCTTGCCTGATTTTCTTGGGTCGCCTTATTGTGTTTTGTTTATAGTCATTGGATTTTTTCTGTAATTATTCCATTTGTAACATTCAACATAATCTAATAAAGGCGAAAATGAGTTGTAACCACCTTCATAAGGATTTCCAGATTTGTTGTTTTCATAGTAATTCATTGGGGTCTTATATGATCCTCTCATTTTGTCTATAATATAGCCATTTATTATATAGGCTCTACAATCTATTATCTTGTGACCAAAATTTTTGCAAGAAGAGAAATATCCATAAAAGTAATTTTGATGCTATATGTGAACAACCTTATTGGTGAAGAAATTCTTCTAAATCCATAAGCACTAGACACATTCCCATAGCTTAGTGCACTTTCTCGTTGCAGTCGAAAATTGTGTCCTAACTTGTATTCTAAGTGTCAAAAAGCTACATTTCAACTATTGCACCTAGAAACAAATGTCGCTTTGTTGTTGTTTTACGGTATACATGGTTGATTTTGGGTACTAATCATTCCCTTGGATTGTCTTGATGTTATATGAGTGTGATATCAGTATCTCAAGACAGGTTGTATGTCTTGTTCTCTCTTGTCTCGTTAGTCCCACACTTAGTCATTTTTCTGAGCTTTCATTTTTTATGCAACTTTACAACTTTCCTCTTTCTTGGAATTGTGCACTGCATAGTATTAAGTCATAGATAGCCACCCTTTCCTACTAGAAATGCACACTACATAGTCATGGCCTCTAAGGATTACGCATTGCAAAGTCATAGTGCTCAGTCTCTACCTCTTTTCCCTAGAAACTATGCAATATTTCTCCCAATCATTCTTCCATTACACATTTCCTAGTCTTAGTCAACACTTAGGCCTCACTTCCTCCTTGACCCATGTAACTATGAAATCACTTGAATCAATATTCCCTGAACTTCGCATTGCAAAATCACTATGAGAAACTTGTTTCATTGGGTCATTGTCTCCCTCAACTATGTAATTCAATCTTCTAGTCCCTCAGCCACTATGCATTGCACAGTAAAAGTGATTAGAACTTCATCACTACCTCCTCGAATTGTGCACTGTGCAATCCACAAACCTCCTCCTTAGTCCTGCACTTTGTCTCGAGTTCAATCAATGAATTTCATGAAGAAGTTAGACTAGGATATTTCAGGACTGATGTTGTCTTTTCATGAGTGAATTTTATCTACAAGTATTGTATCTTGACATGACAAGCTTATGCTCAAGGATGATGCCAAGAATATCATGCAATAACACACTTATGAAGAAGAACCAAAATAGGAACCATCATGAAGATCCTGCAGGAATCTTGGACCATGATAGAATGGTGGCATCTCATATTTATTTGGAAGGTTTCGACACTCATATAGACCCTTTGGAGGGTATATATAGAGAACAAGTGAAGATCCATCATGAAGAAGATACAGATATGGCCACTAGGAAAATGGATTGGCTCGGACACATCTCAATGAGGTTTTATGTCAACATTTCAAATTCATGGATTGTCCAAGTGTCATCAAAAAGTCCCATGGGGTTTTGGATTGATTATGAATGAGTGCATTGTTTAGGAACTCCTTGCGATAGGTCACCGATTCAAATCCCCTGTGGGTACCTACAAAAAAACAATTGTCATCACAAAGTCATATGTGTCAATGTATCTTGCCACATTATTTGTCGAATGTAATTATTGTAATTTCAAAAATGAGAAAATGTAAAATGTGTGGAATACCAAGGGTCCCACATGGAATGTGAAGAGTCACTATATAGTTCTAAAGTCATGTAAAATCTTAAAGGTCATATAGGAATTCAAAAAGTCATAATAGAAACTCAAAAGTCATGAGGAAGGTCAAGAGTCAATGGGAGGTGGAGAGTCACCTAATTTGTTATAAATACACCCTCATAGCTCAAAAGAAGAGGGCTTGGGACTTTTGAATTTTCACCTTGGCTTCTCTAGTTTGGCATAGGAGAAAATATCATTCTTTGGAAGAGAAATTGATGACTTAATGTTCTGCTATTGGGGCTAGGGTGCTAGCAATTTAATTGTATATATTGGTACTTTCATTTAATATATGAAGCTCTTTGCATTGGCACAATTTCATGCATTTGTTGTGGATTATTGTAAGACTATTCTTTCATTATTTTAGGTGTACGTTTATGTTAACACATACTAATTAAAAATGAACTATTTCATTGGTTTATGTATCCATGTTATTGAATGTGTTTTGTTACTTGATTTTATTATTGTTATTATCTTGTGAACTAATTTACAGGTTAATCAATGATCCTTTCATGCTCTTGTGTGTCTCTTTTAGGATAGTACTATTACTTTTCTTCTAGAGGTTCACTCTCTCTCCCCTTCTGTGAAAGTACCATATATGCATTGCAATTGTATGCCTCACAGTGTCATCTTACTTGCTTGTTTCAAAGATTGTTTGTATGATCTCTTATGTTGATAATTGTATCCATGGAAAATTCCTAAGGATAATGGCAATGTGTCATATTTTCGGTTGGGGCTCCTACTCCAAATGTTCAGAGGTATAATTGGGACTTCATATTGGGGATGCCCCCTTGGTTAATGGATTTCAAGCACCGTCAATAGTTTGCACTAGAAGGAGGGACATATGACAAGCTTAGCATGTTGAAGTTTGTTTTGAATCTCTTATCGTAAATGGATTCTTCCCAAATCATACTCTTGGGATGTTTTTTCTAACATATCGAATCTTAAAATTTCACCCCCTGTGGAACTTTTTTATAACTTATCTCAATTAAATTTTGATAGTAAGGATGAAATATCCATAACCGAGCATACATATTTGTTTCTTAATTTTTTTGAATCTCATGAAATCATTTGTGAAGATGTTGCTTGTAAATTGTTCACCCTCACATTTAAAGGTCGAGCTAAATTATGGTATCGCACCTTATCATCTGCTTCAATTCATTCATTTCAACAACTCTTTAAGGAGCTTCATCAATAATTTGATATGTATGATTATCAAAATGTGTATAAGAGGATAAATAATATTAGAAGGAAACCTAAAGATTCATTAGAGGATTTTGCGAACTTATTTCTTCACCTTTGCTATGAATTTTCTAGGGAAAATGTGATTTTGGATTATGAATGAAAAGTTTCATTATTTATTTTGGATTCCTTTGAAACCATCTAAATATGAATCTTTTACAAGCCTTCCATCTTATCTTGGTCTTGGGACACTTAAAATTTCAAAGGAGGAACCTACTCTCCCTTTTGTTCCTTCTCCTACTATTTTTTTTATTACCAATTAAATTGGTCCCCCATATCAATGATGAAGTTGGAAAACTTGAGAATAAAATATCTAATCCACTTATCCCATATTCATTTCCTCCCCATGGACAAGATATTATCTAGGAAAACTTTGAATTTTCTAATAAATCCATGGAGCTTGAGGTGAAGATTGATGCCCATAATTCAAATGTTGAATTCAATCTGATTGAAAGTATTTATTCTATGAATGATATCTTTCATCCTCTATCATTTACACCTCATGACCCTTTGTAACTTGAATTGCTTAATCAATATTCTTTACTAGTAAATCCTCCAGATACTCTATATTTTCAATATGTTGCCTCACATGGTAATCAGGTATAAGGTGATTACATTTCACATGTAGAGGTGAAAAAGGATGTAGACACTTTTAATCCCGCTTCTCTTTTTCAAATTCATTTATGTCAAGATAATGTTTCTACATTATTTTCTGATTAAGAATTTCAACATCTTAGTGATCGGAAAAGTGGCCTTAAATAGATCCTTAGAAAACCATCACCTTGAAAAAAAAATGAATCCATTGATACACATGACGATGAGTGCCTAAGTAAAATGAATGATCTTTTATTTCCATAAGAATACTCAGATTTTCAAAGCTTTGATTTGGAATCAGATTTAATCATAGAAGAGTTTCTCATAAGAATTTATTCATCAACTCACTAGCCCTTGTGTTGAAGTGTGTGTAATGAATCAATCAGTATATCATTTTCTTCTAATTCACATTCTGATGAATTAAATTTGTAGTCCACACAAAGTGATAAGGTTTCCCATGATGAAGAAGATGATATAACAATCATTGAACATTTTTTTTACAAGTTGGGTCATCTATTTGGTGATGTTGATACGTCTGATGGAATTGTTGATTCTAATAGTTGTCATCTAATGAATAATGATATTGCTAAAACAATTAATGATGGTTGTCTTTACACAAATTCTGATCTGATCCTACTTTCAAAATTCAATCATTCAACATTCCCTGGTTCAGAGACTTGTCAGGAAGTTGAGGCACTTCAACTTCAATTAATGGTTATGTCAAGATCTCACAATATTGATAAGATATCTAATATAGGTGTTTGATTGGAATTCTCTCGTACAATTTATTTCTCAACATTGCTTCATTGGATATAATCTCACGCCTGGAGGATTTCTGTTGTTTTAAATTTAATCTTATTAATCCTCAAGATTTAACTAAATATTCATGTTTATTTAAATCTTCTTTATGCAACTCCCTTGTATCAAATCCAAGATTGGAGCATGTACCTTTCACATATATACATAGCTCTAAATTTTTCCATCTTGAGTATCGAGACAAAGATCATCATTCCCCGAAAGACTCGTTCTTGTAAAATTCTTTCATGAGCAATCAACTTATTATTTTTATCGTGAATAATATGAAGATGATCATTTTTGTTCTATCCCAATGAGTCCTTTCAAGTAACATTCAATGCTTGAATCATTTAGTGGATCAAAAATTGCATGCTGATATGGGTACTAGATTTGATCTAACATATCTGCCTAACTTTTTGTCAGCATGTTATTCTAATTGGTTTCCAATTTTTACAAGGCCAACAATTGTTTTTGATTCCCCAAACCTTCATATTACTAATATGGTATGGAATTGAGCACAAATGGAATTGGTCGAGAATCAAGAAGCTTATACGTTAATCCACTGATTTGATCATGACATTGGGTCTAACAAGTATCGTGATCATAATTATATTCCCTCTAGTATATCTTATGATGGTTTTTTTCATCGATTGAACTTGTTGAACCCATTGATCGTTATGATTTATCATTTCATTATTCATATATTTGTCAATAAGTTGAGGTACTTCAGCCTTTGTTTATGGTTATATCAGGTCCTCATTATCTTGACAAGGTTTTTGAACATGATCAGGTTATCTTTTCTTTGCAAGATTCTACCCATCATTAGAATGTGTTAATTAAAATTTAATTCTCCCAAGAGTTTCAGGGTTTTCAAAACTTGATTGTTTTGAATTCCATGATTGAATCTATGATTAGTTGGAAACATATTACTTAGAAAGTTTTGTTGTTAATAATAAGTTTCGATCTATATTAATGCTTATTAAGAATGAGAACATGGATGAAGGAACATTCTTAAGAAGCTTTCAAGGTTTGTATGATAGTTTTTCTAATAAAAAAGGTGAGATTTTGAACTCGTTAAAGCTAGTTGTTATGGCAAATCCCTTTGTTGGTAGTATGAAAAATGTGTTGTCCTTGATGGTAACCGACTTAATAAAAATGTCAACATGATGGTAGAAGGATGAGTATTCAAGCTAGAATAGATGTGACAGAAAGATTGGACAAAGGAATATCAGTTCAGAGACAGAGGAATGATAAAGATGAAGTTTGAAGAAGTATACGAGGGTTCTGTGAAGAAAAGTTGTGTAAACACACAAGTATGAAGAAGAAAAGGCACGTACAATTTCTACACCATGGTATTTTAAATACCAAGGGTCTTTACCATGGTTTTGACCTATAGTATTGAGCCCAACAACGGATATTTGACCCCGTCAAATAATACCATTGGAATTAGTGTGGTTTTGACCTATGGTATTGGATAAGGGCTAAGTTATATAATGAGATGAAGATCAAAGTATTGAAGGTGTGCGAGTAATCAAGATTTCATCGTTAGGCCTGAAGCAACTGTGCATGTAGTGGGCTATTAATGAATAGTTTGATCTGAAACTAAGTATGCACATGGAAATTTGATGATGGATTAGATCCAATAGATCTAAAATGACTATATTGGTAATGGATTAATTTGATCTGCAATATTTATGTCTGACGCATGTTTTGTTGTGTATGTTGAGAGATGGATCTACAAAGAAGCTATAATTCAATCGTTGTGTTGATTTTGGGTAGCATCGGATGTGATATAGCTCTGAAATAAGGTGGACGGGCTATAACACATGATATCTCCAAAACCCATAAATCGTTTGGAGAAATTCCAATCGGATGAGGAGTTATTATAATAATTAATATTTTAATGGGTTCCTAAGTCAAAACTTAGGAAAATAAAAATAGTAATGGGTATTAATAAGAATATGGGTGAGAAAATTCTAAGTGACAAGGATCAAGTATACTTTAATCTTAGTCGTTGATTAGGGACTTAATCTCAAATGTTGATTCATCAATAGGAAAAGTATAAGAGGAGGCTTGAGGGTCAACTGGAGATACACTTGAGAGATCAAAGAGTTTGATTTTTTTTGTACAAGGTTTGCTGAAAAAATCAAGCTAGTGATCTGCGTTGTAGTAAGAGGGGAAGTTTAGCAAAGGACTTTAGTCCAAGGCTGAGAATACATAGCAGAGAGGCAGAGCAGCACTAGGAGAGAGAGTGCAACTCTAGAGAGGGTGACACATAAGCTAGAGGGGTTGACGCAGTCCCTTAGAGGCAGCACTGGGGTTTTCTATGGGGCAGAGAAAGAAGCAGTTTAGCATATCGACTTCTGAGAAAGGGAGGCTCACTGATAGGGTGACACTACTCCTAGAGGAGGTGACGGAATTCCAGTGCAGATCTTGGAGGAGACATCATTGCCTAGCACTAGGGACAACATTTTCATCTGTGGGGTTTGATCATCCAATTGTTGGATTCACCAAACTATCTGTCTCCAGATAGAGGTACTTCTGCCAGGTTTATTCTCTATTGGGTGAGGCAGAATTGGCACCCTAGTTGTATTCAAAAATCTTCTTAATAATACAAACCCTCTATATGCTGCACCGGTTTTCCCGAATTGGATTTTTCTGGGGACGATTGTCCAAAAATAATGGTGTCCCTCATGTATTTATCTCATTTTATTTTAGTTCATTATTTGTATGTATGTGTAATATGCAATGGTGTTTTCATCATTGTTTAAATAATTAAATAACTTGTTGAATGTGAAGAACAAGTAGGATATGATAAATCAGTGATTACAGTAGGATTTCTGATGTGTAGATTTAGAAATTCTCTCATGTTACCAGAGCACTGCAAATCATAGGAGAATGAACACACTAGCCAAGAAATCTAGAGAATTTGTTGCAGAGAAGAACTTGTCCTAAGTGGCAACATTGTTTGAGAGGTAGAGGAGTAGTTGTAGGAGTGACGCACAGGCTCACACAGTGCCTGCATCAGCATTTCGAGCTTGCAGAGGGTGAGGCAGAGCTAGAGAGGAGCCCATGCAATGACTGCATCAGCTCTCTGGACCAACGCATAGCTTGAAAGGTTTGAATCAACTAGTTTTTGTGGATGGAGGAGTAGAGAAGATTAGATTTAAGGAGCTGGTGGGGTTTTGTTTCTGTAGGTGCAGAACAATGTCTATGGAGATAGAGCCGAGGTAGAGGGAGTCATTGCCTTGACAGATTTTGATCCAAATAAATCTACATCCGGGTTGTAGCAACAAAAGAGGATTTGAGAGGAAGTGACCCGTGAAGGAAATCAAGACTTAGAGGGAGTCTAGAGGAACTTGTTCCTTAGAGGGTTTCTTGTGCCAAAGAAATCTAGATCCAAGTCTTGCTAGATTGACAACAGGAGAGGGAGAAGAGAACCAGTCTTATTTTTTAGCAGAGATGGCAGTGAATGGGTTGAGGGATAAGGACAGACTAGATGGAGTATCCAATTTTATCATCTAGAAGGCCAGGATCCTAGCAATCCTAGACAAACATCGCATCAAGGACTATGCCTTTAAGGTAGTTATTTTTCTATATGACTTTGATACGTTAAAGAAGTACGAGGTGTAGTAATTTACAGGGTAAGTTCCTCAGACATAACACCAAAGGACACCGCTCACAGACAGATCACAGATCAATGCAACAGTATTGTTGACGTGGTTAAAACCCTCAAAGAGGGAAATAGTCCACGGCCTGAGCCAATGCGGCCACTTCAGGAAATTTATTAATAAAAGAATGAAAATTTACATAAGTTTTTCTCATGAACGGTTACCCTAAAAATGACTCTCCATGCTCTTTAAATAGAGATCATGGACCAATCGAGTGTTAATCCACGGATCAAGTGTCAGTAATACCGAGGAGAGAATTAACCGTTGGAGCACTACATATCATGATCGTCGAATTGTAAGTTACAAAAGTACATACTAAAGAAACACACTTTACCTAACTCTACACTAGACCAAGTTATACTTTACTATTTCCTATGTGTCGGAATATCCTAACATCCCCCCTTAAGAACAACTTGGGATAGGATTGAAGGATGTACAAATATGACACAATATGAGAAGGAAGGAGGCATTAGAGCCTATCCCCCCTTAGTGACAACTTTCCGAACTCCAACCATAAATCAAATTTTAGTAAACTTCACCTTTGTGAGAGCCTTTGTAAAGATGTATGCAACTTGATCATTTGTTGAACAATATTGCACTTCAAGAACATGGTCATGAATGAGCTTTCTGATGAAGTGCATGTGCAATTCATTTTGTTTGCTATGCTGATGTTGGACTGGATCTTTGCATAGTTGAATGGCACTTTTATTATCACACCAAAGTGAAGTGTCGGTAATACCGAGGAGAGAATGAACGTCGGATCACTACTTGTCATGACTATCGGATTGTAAGTTACAAAAGTACATAGTAAAGAAACACACTTTACCTTACTCTATACTAGACCAAGTTATACTTAACTATTTCCTGTGTCGGAATGTCCTAACACGAAGAGGCCCAGGCTAAGGCCAAGTGCATGATCCTAGATGGGGTCCAATATTATGTAGTAATATCATTGAGAAGGAAACAACGAGGGAGATGTGGGAGGTACTGACCACCTTGTACCAGGTATCTTCCATCCAGTGAAAGATGCTATTAGAAAATCAACTAAGACATTACGAGATGCAGAAAGGAGAGGAGATCGATCCCTTCCTTCTCAGGTTGCAAGGGATTCACGATTAGTTTACCTCTATGGGGTCTGCACCAGATCCTAAGTTCATGGTTAGGACTGCCATAAATGCAGTCACTAAGGACTGGGAGACTTTTGTCCAAAGTATCTTGGGCAAAGTGACTCTCCTAGTTGGGAGGAGATATGGTCAACTCTTTGACAAAAAGAGTTTAGGATTTTGACCAAGATAGGGAGTAATGGAAAGGGAGCCCAGGTTAAGATGTTGGAGGAGGAGGATGCAACTTTCGCATCATTGTGACAGCAAGGGAAGTAGAAGAGAAAGAATAAGGACAAAACAAAGGTCAGATGCTTTAATTATGGGGACTGGGACATTATGCCACTGAGTGTCCCCAAAAGAAGGGAAAGGGGGAGGCTTCTGACTTAAAGGATGCTCTAGCGAAAGCTGACAAGGAAGGCAAGGTTAATGATTGCACCATGAGTGCTCATGCACGTCTGGAGAAGAGGTTGGGCGATATGGAGTTGTAGTCGAGAGGACTACATGGGGGCAGGATCCTTGAGGTGATCAAAATCTTGGATCACATATGGCTATAGGAGCCCTTAATAACAATAGAAAAATAATAGGTGTCAGTTGGAGCAAGGTGTGATGGAGCAGCAGTGGTAGAGCTAGAGTGCAAAAGTCTAAGGCAGCGCAGTGGATGTTGTAGTAGTGCAAGAGGCACAGAGCAATTTGCAGCAGTGTAGTAGTAGCAGAGGGTCAGCATGGATTAGTAACAGAGATAGTTTCAGCATCAGGAAGCATCCATACTGACCAGCATGTCAGTTTTGGGTGAAGTTTCAGTCACTTACTTCTCAGTAACTGTGTTGTAGTGCAATAGTTAGTAGTGGCAGTGCTATGGGCAACATGATGCAGCATTTGAGAGGGAGATACAATATAAATGTAGTAGTGATAGTGGTAGAGTCATGGGTAGTGGTACATGATATAGCAGTGTAGTGGATGAAGGGTAGAATGCTAAGCATGAGCAGCACAGAGCACTGATGCAGTGGATCAATGTAGTACTTTGGTTGAGAAGTATTACTAGAGCATATTCCTCGTTAAGAGGGAGTGTTGATTTTGGGTAGCATCATACGTGCTCTAGCTCTGAAATTTTGTGGAGGGGCTCGAACACATGAGATCTCCAGAACCTAGAAATCATTTGGAGAAATTCCACCCAAATGAGGAGTTATTAAAATAATTAATATTTTTAATGGGTTCCTAAGTCAAAACTTACGAAAATAAAAATATTAATGGGTATTAATAAGAATATGGGTGAGAAACTTCTAAGTGACGAGGATCAAGTTTGTTTTAATCTTATTCATTGATTAGGGACTTAATCTTGGCAATTGATTCATCAACAAGAAAATTATAAGAGGAGGCTTGAGGGTTAGTTGGAGATACACTTGAGAGATCAAAGAGTTCGATTTTTTTGGGGCAAGGTTTGCGTAGAAAATCAAGCTAGTGATTTGAGTAGTATTGAGGGGTAGTTTGGCATAGGGACTTCATTCCAAGGCTGAGAATACATATCAAAGAGGCATAGAAGCACCAAGAGAGACAACACAGCTACAGAGAGGGTGACACAGAAGCTAGAGGGGCTAATGTAGTCCCTTAGAGTCAGCAGTGGGGCTTTTTATGGGGCAAAGAGAGCAACAGTTCATCATATCAACTTTTGAGCAAGGGAGGCTCACTGACAGAGTGACGCATCTCCTAGAGGAGGTGATGTAGTTCCAACGTAGAGCTTGGAGCAACAATCGCTGCTCAACACTGGGGCAACATTGTCATCTGTGGGGTTTGATCATCTAGTTGCTGGATTCGCCAAAATATTTGTCTTTGGATAGAGGTACTTCTACCAGGTTTATTCTCTATTGGGTGAGTTGAAATTGGCACCCTAGTTGTATTCAGAAATCTTCTTAATAATACAAACCCTCTATATATTGCACTGATTTTCTTGAATTTGGTTTTTCTGAGGATAATTGTCCAAAAATATCGGTGTCCCTTGTGTAAGTGTCTCGCTCTATTTCATTTCATGATCTGTATGTATGTGTAGTCTACAATAGTGTTTTCATCGTTGTTTAAATAGTTAAATAACTTTTTGAATGTAAAGAACAAGTAGGATATGTTAAACCAGTGATTGCAATAGGATTTCTTATGTGTAGATTCAAAAATTCTCACAAGTTGCAGATATGTGCGTGGGTTTGATAACCTAAAAGATGCATACATAAGTGGGTTTAATGCTGGTAAGTCGTGTATCTCCTTTTCACTTTGGACAGATCTGTATGCGGGTTTGATTCCTGAAAAGCGTGTATACACGCAGAAGTGTTATGTGGAAAGAGCATATATAAGCTAGGGTTTTGTTGAATAAAATGTCTGATCAGTATAATTAGTATTGTTGTGTTTTAATTGTCTATTAATGAAGTCTTACTTGATGATATTGGTTTAACAATGATGATTGAAGTTGAATTGATTAATTGAAGAGTGATGATATTGTTAGTTGTATGTGATTGAAGATATGTGATGCTTCTATGATTATTTTAGAGTAATTGAGTGGTTCATGGTGTAACTTAGTGTTTTTTTTAGAATGACAGTGATTCAGTTTCAGGATTCAATGTTTTGATATCTATACACAGGTATGCTTCAAGGAAGTTTCGTATACACATGGATTTGCTAAAGTAAAGTTGTGTATATATTATGACATTTTATTGATAGGGTTTTTTATTTGTTCCAATGAGTTGATGCAGTGTTTGGGTTCAGTATTGGTATTCCTATTACATTAATCTAATTACATTGGTTGTTTGAGAATAAGTTGATTGATTTGAGTCTTAGTTGATTCAGTGATTTGTTGATTCAGTTGGTTCAATGACAAAGTGATTTATTGTAGTGATCAACTTCATTTTTGATATTTGGTGTTGGGCTTAAATGATGGTAGTGGGTCCAGTTTGAAAATTTCATGAAACGTGGCCTGTAGATTTGATTTTTTGGTTTAGGTGGATCTAGTGTGAAAATTTATGAAATGTGGTCCATAGTGGTGCTGACGATTAGATCCTTCAGTAATGGATTTGAAGCTTCCTTCTAGTGGTAGCTAGTAAATCATATCATGGGGTAGGAGCTCCCTTTCAGTGGGTTCTAGTAAACGAGACCAAGGGGTTGGATCTCCCTTCTAGTAGGTGTTGGAGAACGAGAGAAGGTTGTATCCTTCTGCAAGTGGGTGCCTGTGTGTTGGTATGAGTCTACACCATACAAGATTGTAAGATGTTTTCTTTATAATAAAATATAAAGACAGAGATGACAGCTGCAGTGGTTTTTCCCACATCGGGTTTCCACCTAAAAATTCTCAGTGTTCATGTGTATTGATGTGTTTCTTATGTGTGATGGTTTATTTTGTTCTCACTACACATGGTTAATGTTTAATTAATGCCTAATGAAGTTATGATACACTGGTTCAACATAAGCAGCTAATGGATTAACTGAAAAGTTAGTTAACTGGATATATGCTAGTTGTCTTCGTAACAGTCGAGTACATATGCAAGTTTGCTTCATCATAGTCGCAAATAGAAATATGGATAAGAAAAAAAAATTGAGTTTTAAAAATATTGATTCATCTCCCCCCAACCCCCCCCCCCCCGCCCGCTCAATTATTTTACAACACCTTCTACCGCTAAGAAAGACCTTCAATTTCTTTTGCAATATATTAAAGTTGTTATGTTTACTTCTGCACATTGTTTTATGTTGTTTTTAAATTACTCATATCATTTTCTTGCAGGTCAAGAACAGCTTCGATGGCTACATTGGAAATATCACTACACTTAATCCTAACCTTCTAGACGGTTAGATTAGGAGTAGTTCCAGTTTCATTTTATTTTTATGCTTTTTGCATGGACCTCACATTTTTCTTCGCATCTAGTTTTTGCATTTGCTTTGTCTCTTGCTTCCCATCTTGCATGTTTCTTTTCTTGTAAGTCTTGCATTTTCTTTATTATTTTTCTTCTTTGTTTCTTGTTTTTCTATGACATTTTGTTTCATAAGACTGTGCATGAACATTGTTCTTGTCTGGCTCAAGAGAACAATGTGGCAAAGTTTTGAAGAGGAAATTAAGATGACAAGAAAATATCATATAATATTTCTTCCTCTTCTTTATTTTTCCCTACATATCTTTTAATGCCAATGATATCTAAATGGAAAATATGATCCATTCGAACAAAAATCCACAAGAAGAACCATCATGCCCGTACCTATTGTAGGATCTTAATTCCTTGACTCAGTATGGTAATTCAATGGTGTTTTTTTATCAATCCAATCAAGTAGATAAGGGAAAGGAGAAAACTAAGAGTGAGCATATTAATTTCAGATGTATATAACAGTCTCTGAAGGAAGAACCTCTCTTTATCTCAATAAGTCGGGATCCCTCTTCCACCTCAATGCAATAAATTCTAATAAAGTACTAAAGCATATCAAAAATAAATAGAGGGTGAAAGAAGAGAAAGGCTTCCTACACAAAGAGGTGAAGCAGGAAACTTCATTAGGGTAATGAACAAGACCGCTGGCAATGAATAAATGCTTCTGTTCTTATTATGACTACATCAAGGTATTAAACAAGCATGTTGGCAACAGACAAACACTGGAGATGAAACTAAGACTCTAATAATGTTAAACTCGCATATATATACTTCTCTCGAATCAAAATAATTGAGATACTCTAAGCCTTCTAAATGTGTTTGGCTAAGAAGGGTATGGGAGAGACTATACCTATAACCAAGATAAATGAGGAGATGAGGTAATCCACATGGTGAATCAATAATTTCTGCAAGACTAAGACTTTTTTCTCAAAGGTAGGCCTAAACAAATAATCTAGACTTCTTTTAGTGTGTCACCAAGTGTTTTCGCTACGAAAAACACTCTCCAAAAAATTTCCTACACTCAAATTTTGGAGCCTATCTATGACTTTTTGATCCGTCATTTCACCTTTCTCTATTTTCACTTCATGATTGGTTGATGTTCTTCCAAGTGTTTAAGTATTCTACTAATATTATAATTGTCGAAACCATTTTCTTAAACATGCTCAATCCTTGATGTATCCATAAGCATACCCCTTTCTCGAAAGCTCAATAACCAATGTCTTTCCTTGAGAACATCCATTGTGTAGTTCTTGAATGTAAGGCTTGCATATTCTCTAGGAATAGTGCCTACACAATGTTTAGTTACAATGCTTGTGTAGTCCCAATACACTATGCAATCTATGTCAACAGTCAATGTGCAATATTGCTTGACAATCTCTCTCTCACTCTTGGTTGCGTTTTATCTATTAAGAAATGTAACAAGAAAGTCTCAATTTGATTTTGCCTTGGTCAAATTGAAAAAGTTAGAATTTCCACATTAGCAGACAGCTTGGATTTAGTTAACATGTGTGACATAGCTTGTGTCACTCATTTTACTTAGTAAATTCGAGTTAGAGGGCTTGGAGTTTAGTTAAGCATGTGTGATTTCTAATTTGTAGCAATTAAGGTTAGTTATTTCAAGTTGCTTTTAATTGAACTAGTTCTAATTGTTGATATAACTAGTGGAAGGTCAGTTGTGCATTGGGATAGTAGTCTAACTCAATGATCATCCAATTAACTAGTCAATCAACCCAAAATAGCTAGTGCATGCGGAGAATTTGAGTTCCCTAGCTGTGGTGGATATTATAAGGTAGTTTTTATAGACATTTTTGGGCACTTCAACCCCAATCACAAATGTCCATAAACTGAGGACTCTTAAGTCCCTAAAAGGGTTGCTTCACTGCCTAAAGGAACAAGGTCAACTGATTACATCATCTCCCAGAAGTTCTCCACTGAAAACTGCTCATAAATGGTCAAAACTTGACCATACTGAAAGTTCCATGCAGAGGGTGCAATGCATATCACCTTCCCAATGTACAGGGTGCGATGCATACTGTTTTGTTCCTCTGTAGGGTGCGATGGTCGGGAATGGACAAATGGCAGGGACCAAAATGCAAGGTGGAAGATCATGGAATCTTCCAGAAGCTTCCCCTCTGACACTTGCCACTCCATTTGCGACCAGGGATGAGTAAGAGATCTTCATTCTCCAAGTGGAAGCAGGAACTATTAGAGAGAAGACACTAATCAAGATCCCAAAAGATGACTCACCTCTCTGTAATCATCTATATATGGATCCCTCATCACAGAGATCCAGAGGCTGGAATTTTGTAACTTATAGAGAAGTGTTGTTGGTATTCTGGTGTATATTCACAGTGTTGGGTGATTTTGCTTTGCTTGAGGTGGAGAAGGGCTTCTTAGCTGGAGGATGATGCTAGGTCAGAGCTGCTCATGGTTGTAATCCTCTTCCTACTTTTTAACTGAATAAAGCTATTCTTGTTTCCTTCCATATTCTGGTGTATTTGTTTATATATGCTTGTATATGGTTAATGTACATCTGATCCTGCATTATTTATGAATTTAGATCTTTGTTTCTTGCATAGTGGTATGTTGCTATGATTCTACAGGTCCTTTTGAAGTAGACAAAGAGTGAGCAGCAAAACTTTATCAAGAAGGAGAGGGAATCAAGCGCAAGACTTAGGTTGGCCCTCTTAGTTCTCCTCTCATCTATTTTCATAAAAGGAATCAATAGTAGACTTTGATTGTTTGTTTCTAAGATAGCCACCCATCTTAGTAGGAATAGCAGCATCCGTGTGGACACTATTCCCGTATAACAGTAGTGTAACATCATTTATTGGCTATTCTGGAGTGTACAGGGGTTGCATGCAACCAAATGATCAACCTTGGGAATTGTGTAGTCAATTGGATGAAAATTCCTAAAATATAGGGGCATAATTCCTCGAGAATTGTGTAAGGAAATATGGCCTCAAGCTAAGGCAAAAATTGACTAATTCTAGGTCATATCTTCTCATTAGGTAGAGAGAGAGGTTATTCTCTTGCAAATTGTGCTCAGAGCGAGCAAGAAATTGTAATGCATCTCTATTCATCTGATTAATGCAAGCAATATTAAGGGATTTTACTAGTTTCTTTCCCTTGGAGAAATATTGTGCATGTGTGTTAATTATTAATCAATGTGTGTGATTTTTGTTCAAAATTTTGAATTGAATTTCGCAAATCAGTAGAGTAGAATTGTGTCTCTTGATTTAGATTAAAATTTCTTGAGCAGTTGCACTTCTATCACCATGTTTTTGCATGATATTAGAGTTGGATTCACATTAGAATAGGAATTTTGAATTTTTTCTAAGGAGGTTCGAATTTGCATCTTCAATGTAGTAGGATTTATTTAAAGTTGGAAACATGACCTTCAATGGGCTGATGTTAGATTAGGCCTTGGAAGGTAGCTTAAATTTCATTGCATGGAAGAATCACATGGAGGCAGTGCTTGATGACAACAGATTGCCATAATATGCCAAGACTGTTAGTATGAAATAGCAAGTGTACCAAAAAAAATTCACTTAAGTCACTAGTGACAAGTGAACCTGACAACAATATGTGGTTATTTACACTTCATATTTGCAATAGTAAAATGAGAAAACCCTACATAAAAATGATTGTATGTGATCCAAAACAGAAAGGAACAAGACATATTTTATGTAATAACCCAATAGAAGAAAGCTTTCTAAATGAATAATCTTTTATTAAAAACACCTGGTGAAGGATATCTACAACAAGATTCTACAAATCCCCCTCCGCGGGATGGGTCCTTTGATATCCTTGTGCTTTAGCAATATGCTTCTCTCTCTCAATATGTGAAAAAACCCAAAACAAAAGAGTAGAAATCAAATGGGAGCTCGAATGTGAGGTGACGATGATAGTGATCATGGTGAAGAATGAATGGAAAACCCTCTTATTTATAATAAATTATTGGGTTGATCTAAAAAATGGAAAATAATAAAATAATATTGACCAAATCAAGATCCAACCATTACAAATAATTTATTATATGTTTTGGAGAGGGAGAAGATATTCAAAATGGTCAAATATCTTTATTTATAAATAATTAACAAAAAAAATTATTTATTAATTATTTTGTAAGGATTAAGAAAGGTGTGAAATTGATAAAATTATTAGATAGTGATTTATTTAATTATTCCTAGGTGATTTAGTCAAATGTGACAAGGAATTATTATCAAATAATGATTTTACAATTATTCCTAGAGAAAATTAAATAGATAATGATTTATTCCATTATTCTCATGGAGTTTTTAAATTTTAATCAAAAATGATTTAATAAAAATGGTTTACTAAATTATTTCCCATGGTGAAAGTGATTTTACTATGGTAAAATTAATCCTATGTGGTGTATTTCGATCCACCTAGTTAGAAATGGCTAGATGATCATTTTTTACATGATAACAAATTTCCCCCAAATTATGAGTGTTAGGAGAAAATTGTATGACCAAAATATGTTGTAGTTTACACTTCCACAAGACACCAAAGGGGAGTCAGAGAGAGAGAGAGAGAGAGAGAGAGTTGAAGCAATACAAGAAAGGACAAGGAATGGAGAGGGTGAGACCTACTAAATTGATATAAGTCTTCTTTTATTTTGGAGTACATTATCTCAAATGATGAAGGGGAGGCATACCCATACATGTCGAGATAACTCAGTACAAATAATAATGGTGTTCCCAGCAATGTGGTTCTGAGCAACAAAGTACATGATACTTGATATGTTGGCAGCAATGGGCCATAAAATAATAAAATGAATCGTATATACATAATGTTCTTGGAAAAACAGAGGTCATGACTGGATATAATGACATTTGAGTAGATGAGAAATAATGGCCCTCAAAATGACCTGGTGAGGGGGAATCAGATCAAAAGAAGCCATAATGAACAGGAAAGGGCTTTGAAGATCTAAATGGATAATGTAAAGGAGACATGCATGTTGTGGGCACTGCAAGCAACTAAAACTGAACCCATCAAATTTGTGGAATTGCATTTGTGGTTGCATGATAATCTATTAACATCTGAGCATGGGTGTGGCTACCTAAAGGGCCACCCTCTCATGAGGTCTGGAACATCTCACACACACCCAAGAAATAGTAGTACAAGATGTTGGATCACCAGACCATCAAATATAAAATTCTCGGTCGTGTGATAATTAGAATCTAGATGCGGTTGAACACGTGAGAAACAACCAAGTCAAAGGAAAATGGCAATTTCCTTCACTTGATTTGAGGCACTAAACCAAGATGAAGGTTGGAACCAAGTTACACTACCCTCTAGACCACACTTCTAGAATAAATGTGTTAACTTCCCTTATTAGATCATGCTATGCATGGTTGAGCTCAAAGAGACTAACTCGATTCTAGAGGGGATGGTCAATTACTGAAAGGGAGGCTTTTAAAAGATGGAGCAGTATAGTTGGAGGCCAAATATGAGCACGATGGGATGAATGTGGCACAAAGATGTATGGAACATGGTAATTGGACTCAAGGGGACTCAAAACAGAAGCCATAGGTGCAAGGGTGACTCATCTCTGATGCTCTGAACATGGGTGACTTGATGATGCTACCACGTAGGGGAGGCCCAAAGGGGACCATAAAAACATGAGTAGATGATGGTTACTCATGACAAAAATCGACACATGCGTCAGCCAGTGAAAAGGTAAAGTGGTACCAAAGTATGGGTGGCTCAAATGAAGAAAATTGATTTTAATAGGCAGCAAAGTAAGACCTCATGGAAAAATGGCTCCCTGGTGAAGTGTCAAATTACCAAAAAAAGGAGACCTATTAGAGAACTCAGTGGTATCTTTCTAATAGTGTTGATGAGTCATTAAATGGAGCTATGGTTTGGTCGTAATGGATGATGAAAAAACTAGGGGTTTTCCTATAAAATGGCTTCTTGCCCCAAAATATAATTCATTTGCATATTGAACTAGTGGGGAATATGGAGAGGAGGAGAAGGCCCTGAATCTTGAGGACACCATAGTAGACAAATCGACCGTCAAAATTCAGATCTGTAACTTTCAGGAAGGTGACCTTACTTGTCAAAAAATGGCCTTAATTCTTCTTAGAAGGATGGTTCCTGATGAAGAATCAACGTAAGAAAGGAATACGGGAATGAAATACTAGAAGGTATAGGATCATACCCGCCCACCAAGTCAAACATCTGGATCAAGTGGAAAGTGTGGTATCACATAGAGTAGAATAGTTGAAAATATGGTATTAAGAATATACAATATGTGATGATGTATGTGACTTTTCGAAGAGGCCATTAAGATGAACTATCCAATAAATGAAAGGATAATTGACCATACCTAGATTGTTGGGGTCTAGGCCAAGACTTATGTTAATCAAGTGAGAAGGTAGCCAAGGGTTCCGTCATTCCCCCAAGCATGAGATACTTCCCCTCACCATATGTGGTGGAGGGGAACTGGTCACATATGCAAAAGGTGGGAATGATGCCCGCATCTAGATGAGTTCTTAGGGCACCATTGTGTTCCAAGTGTTGAAATAAGGGATTCAAGCATTCGGCCCTACTGGCATAAGATCCTCCAGAGGATGATGAAGATATGTAGGGGAATATTTGCCCCCCATTTTATTATGTATGGTTATAACATGTTATGGATATGTGAGATGTATTTAGAATAGTGTACTCTAAACACATTTTGATGATGTGGTTCGCCATTTATTTTTTATGGTTGTCTTCTTATGGGAAGAATGGATGATGGGTGTTGTTTGAGAAAAGAAATTGTGGATTACCAATATCACTTGGCACCGCATATATGAATCAAATAGAATGAATTTCTAGGTTCATATACATGGTGTCACTATACCAAAGAGTGGCTTCAGATATAATGAATTGATTCTCACTGAAACAACATGGTGGTTGAACAATAATGTCTAGGGGATTCGGTTGTTGTTGTAAAATGGAGAAATGATTAAGTGGATCATCCTAAGAGTGATCTGAAGTGATACTCTAGAAGTTATTCTAAATGGGGAAGAATAATGGTTCTAGATTTGACACTACCAAATGCACTAGGAGGGTCGGGGAGAATTACTTCTCTTAGACTCTCAAAAGTAGATGCCCCCTTCCCCGAACATTGTGAGGAAATGTAATAGCCACAAGGTGGATGTGGATTGAATTCATTGGTTCGAAGTAAGGGGTTATTTAACCAATTGACCTCATCATGGAAGGAATATTTTGACTCCACAACATATTGATCATGGGTTTGTTGTGGAAGGAAGTACGCATAATGGTGCATATCATCCCAAAGATAATCAGGGGAATTCATGGCTTCCATGATGTCATCATCAAAATAAAAGATGGGAGGATGGGAGGAGGAGATACCACATAATGAAGAGGAGCTACCTAAGGCATATTTTTGAGAGAGTTTCACATACACATCATCAAAAAGGGGATACAGATGACTAGTAGATGTAACATCTACAAATGTTGAGACTAAAGTGTTCTCTAAAGAAGGTTTGATAAAATAAAAATAATAAACATCAAGAGATCCCCAATAGATTGATCCCATGGATGATGACATGTAGAGAATAGGGGCATAACTATCTGTCATCTCCACATCAGGAAAGGGAATCATAATGGTGGGTTGGGAAAAATCCTGTTCTGGTATAATAATGGGACCATAACTCACAAGTGGAGGGGAGGTGGAATCACTACAAGCAGAATCTAATTATAAAGAAATTGAAGTGTATCACGAAAATATTTGATACGGGGACAATGATGAGAAAAATGGCCATAGTTATCACACAAAGCACAAGAGTGATTCATGTGTAAGGATTTTTTCTTCTTGGTTGAATCAGATAAGGTGACATGGACCTCAGGAATGTTAGAGTCACGAAAGGCATTAGAGATCACATTCTTGATATGAGGGAGCTCAGGACAATTATTGGTGTCATCTCCAACAACATCACATAAAGCGCGTGGAGGAGTAGGCTTTGGCAGCTTAGGAGGAGTTGGAGTTGGTTTGGGCGCCTTGGCTTCGGTTCCCTTTTTCTGGGATTTTCCGCTCTGACTATATCATTTCATAATAGGAATGGATTCCTACTGAGGTTGTTGTGGAACTAAAGAAAAGGAATGGATAGGAACAACAGGTTGAACTGGGGTCAAAGCAATAAAAGGTTTGAGTTGAGCAGGAGGAGTGTTTGCGAGAGGATCAATGTACTAGACTGGGACCCCTAAGGTGATATTAGGTAAAATCAATGTAGCCATGACATGTGTAGAAAAGATTCTTGGTGGTGGGAATAAGAAGAGAATTTAACCAAAAGGGTAATGACCTAGGGAAATTACTCTTGGATGGTTAAGACCTGGGGGAAGAATTCTAGACTAGAAAGGACTAGGAGAGATACCAACAGAATGAAATGGACCTTGAGGAGTAATACCTGAAGGTTGGGTTGAGCTGGAAGTAGTAGGTTGTGGAGGTGTTGGCTATTGTGAATGCATACTAGGCTGCTTGTGGGCAGCCCATGACGCTTGAAGCATGAAAACACTAGAAAATATATGCTCTAAGGGGGTAGTATGTGGACCATAATAAGAACAAAGTAGTGTGGAATCTTTGTAGACTCTAGGTGAAACATTGGTGAGGGACGGGAAAGTCTTATTGTTAGTCATCAATGAGAAAGTGGATTGAGGGGATGTCTAAAACTTAAGATCATAGTAATTCAACTGATGGATAGTGAAGATATTTCCATTATGAGGAAAGCACGTCTTGTGAAAGACAACAGATGCAATAATGGGCATGGAAAAGGTGTAACTATGACCCAAAAGGATTTTATAATATAATGGGGCATCAATGACCTTGATGTCAATGGAGAATGTCTTTTAGTCAAAAGTAATTGGACAGTTACGATATAATTCAAGGCGCTGTGAGGGATGAATGTCCAAAGCACAGAGAGTGATGATGGATGGGGACTGCAACACCCTCTCTAAGGTCTACCCAAAGTAACCATGCCAATTGGGTAAACATGAGGAGAGATGCTACTAGAATCAAATTTGACCTCCTATCTCACCTAAAGGAAGTAGA
Source organism: Pinus taeda (assembly GCA_000404065.3). NCBI lineage: Eukaryota > Viridiplantae > Streptophyta > Pinopsida > Pinales > Pinaceae > Pinus > Pinus taeda. Next base: position 53,957 of record APFE030284124.1, read on the forward strand.
AGCAATGGAACATCACATATAGTCATCCAACATCATCAACAGAACCCTCAAGAGATAAGTCATCCACTCAAACAACTTTTCCATGGGTCCCACTACTATTTTGCATATCTTAGGCCATATTCACTCTCATGCTAAGAAACCCAAATTTGCTCTCATCGGCCTGCCTGCTAGTAACTGTGGACCAAAATTGCTAGTTCTGTGCCAGTGACCTCGGGATTTAAGCCACTTTTCTAGCCCGAAATCCTGGCCTTTACCAAAAAATTGTTGTAACGTCCATAATTTAATAACAATATTGATCAATCAAAAATCACCCTCAAGACTAGGCTTGAGCATCCCCAACCAAGAATGACATTCTGTCAAACACATGGAATCAATGCAACCTACAACTCTATGATACAAAATAGAGCATAAATGACTGAAACAACTTATGAAACAAAACTAGAAGGATTGCCTCCTTCTCCATTGAACTACTACATAATCAATTAGGTCTTGCATTCATCCATTTAACAGTTACAAATAAATACATGAAATAACCATGAAATGAACCAGTCATTCAACCATGCTTATAACTAGCATAAAACCATGTAAATATCAAAGATATGGCAGTCATTAAATCCACATATAAATCAGTGTAAAAGTAAGAGAAATTAGCTTTTATTAATCATAGGAAAATCTGACTAGGTTCGGGACTTCCACATACCACCAGACCATAGACATGGTTGAACCAAATCTCTCTTTCAGCCAGTCAACCCTGTGCCATATTACAAGCATGAATGTGGAATCTCATAGAACAACCAATACAAGAACAACCAAGGGAATCGAGAGATTAAACTACCTCCACCCTGATCAAACTGTGGTCACACCAAAATTGGTGCTCCAATCACAACCAAATAGAACTAGGAATGTCACCTAGAATCCATCCCTATCCTTGAGGAATTTTTCATCTCCTTGTCTCTTAGGCTTTACCACAATCCAAACCCAGATCACTAGGCCCTAAATTTATACTGCTCCCTCAGGATTTACTGTGTATTTTGCCAAAACTGGTCAAGGGATTTTAGGCCTTTGGGAATGAACCTCGAGACCACTTCCACCCTAGATTCCAAAATACATTTGACAATTCCAAAGCTCTAAAACAAAAATAAACATCCCAATAGACCATGGCATCTTCAAAAGGTTGGGCTGAAATCCGCTATCATAACCCAACAATACCATGCCACTGACAGAAAGAGAACTATACACCAACATGCAAATCCATGCATGTCCAAACCAGCTAGCAAAACACACATGCAAAAGGTTACCAACAAGTATTCCTACTAAAGTTATTTGATCCTGATTTCCTTTCCTTGTTCCTCACTTACCTTCCTTTCCTTTTCTTGCTTTTCCTTTCCTTTCTCCAAACTAGCGTGCTCCAAGAAAACTCTAAGTGACCAAAAGAGTGAGATAGTGAGAGAGAGAGAGAATAATGAGAGAGCTCCAAACTTGAATTGACAAAAGGTTGGACTAACAAAATTCATGAACTAATCCTTAGAAGCCTTTTTATGCATGAGGCCTCTAATTTCTTCATTTTCCATATTTTTCTTCAATTTCCTCCTCACATGGAACATGTGACCTTTCACGTTACTTTTCTCCTAATTTCCTTTATTTTCATAAATAAATGTGTCAAAAATTCCTTTTTCTTTTAATGCCTTTTCCAATTTTCCTTAGCCAAAACACACATCCAATGATGCCCACTAGGATATATTTTCCCAACATTCAGCTTGGAATATGTGTCCCTTATCTGTGGTCTTATTTTTCCTTTATTAACTTTTATTACATGAACTCTTCACCAGGGTTGTTACAGAACCCTCCCCCTTGGGGAACACTGCCCTCGATGTTAAACCACACCAAGACCTCAACAAAACCATTGAAAAGAAAATATACAACTCGTGGAACTTTATAACGAAACTCATTGCAGTATTTACAATGAAGAACTTGCCCAAAAGAAAAACATTATGAAAACATGAAAAGATAATAACCATAGCGCTTATTGGAGCTTTATAACTTAGCTCATGGTGGTATTTACATCCATATACATATATACATACATACATACATACATATATATATATTGTATATGTATATGTATATGTATATGTATATGTATATATATATATATATATATATATATATATATATATATATATATATGTATAATAATATATATTATTTATGTATAATATATATATATGTATAATATGTATATATAATATGTATATGTATAGTATATATATATATATATATATATATATATATATGTATATATATATGTATATATTATATATATATATATATATATATTATATATATATATATGTATATATATATATGTATATATATATATGTATATATATATATGTATATGTATATGTATATGTATATGTATATGTATCTATATCTATATCTATATCTATCTCTCTCTCTATCTATCTATATATATATATATCAAAACATCAACAAAACATATGCCAAACATAAACCAACATCAAACCAAAGTTACTTTGCCTCAACCGGAAAATAATGAAGGATATAGGGCCCGCATCTGATCCTCCATCTCCCATTTATCTTATTCAAGCCCAAAGTGATTCCACTACACTTTAACTTGCTCTATGGATCTGTTCCAAAGAATGAGATGTTTCCACTGCAATATGCACTGAGGCTCCGACTGGAACTCTGCTTCTTGCTCCACCTACAATACAGACCAATCAATAACATGATCAACATCCCTTATATACTTTGTAAGCAATGAAATATGGAAAACATCATGGAATTCCATGTTATGAAACCAGATCACAAAAAGATAGAAAAGATAGATCAATGCCTTAGAATTCAGCCTCTTCGAGGGTGTTGAGGGAAATGTTCCCCTAGGGCTTTTGGGTGGAAACCCTAGCAGACTGAAAGTTATCTATAAAGAGAAACACACATTCACACAACCATTATGCTATTATAAGCAAATTCTATAGTGAGAGGGGTGTACCTTAGGTCCTACATTCGAGAAGTTCCTTTAGGGTCCAAACCCTTCTTCAAGTCCCTTTCGCTCCTTTGTCCTGCAAAACCACCAATTCCAAAGAACAGAGTAGTATATGGACAAAGACTTATAAACAAATCATCTTCATGTTATAAAGGAAGGTAGTTAGTTATGAACTTTAAACAACCATTCACATATGAATTCCAACATGAACATCATAAGCATAAAGAAGACTTATATCAAGAACCAAGACGTTTTTCTTTATTATAGACAAATAGAATGTAAAAAAGGAATATTTTCACCTGAGTAACCTTTCACAAGCTCCAAACAAAGCTTCCTTCTGGATCCGTCCAGCCACAAGCCTTTAGTATATCTCCTTCCATGACTCACTCCATGATGTCATAAATGGTGGATGAACATCAACACACAAGGAACCAAGAGTTTCCTATAAAAATGGGGGAAGTGCAAAAGGCACAAGGGTCTTTAGACCTAGTCAGGGGAAAAATCTCAGTATAATAACCTTTCTCTCTCTTCTCTCCTCCCTTAGGCCTTCCCTTTGAGGTCTTTTTATACCTCTCCCATAGTAGTTTTTTAGTTGGGAGTTGGTTGGGAACAGTTGGGCCATGGACACTAACAGGTGATCAATAGGTAAAACCCGCGATCTTTGCCCGAAATTAAGGAGTTTTATATTTTTTTAAGTGTTTTAATACATATACGCGGGTTGGGTATATGCTTACCAGCGTATACACGCATTTAACTCAGGGAAATTTTGCATATAAGGGATAAAACACTGTTTTTTTTAATTTTGGACCAGGTCTGGAAGGAGGGGTTGCCCTAGGCTCATGTGTGCAGCATCACAAACCATAATAGTGAAATTTGGTGACTCCGCTGGGGACAACACTCTTGTTATTCCTAGTTTGGGTGTTTTTCAAGCCAATTAGGGCTCAGTTTCCTGTCTGCTTGTTGTTGTTGTCTAGTCTGTTCTCGAATTCTAAGTTTTGCCAATTTCTTCAGTTTGTTTTTTATTTTTCTTGAAATCTTTCATATACGCTATTTTTCTTAGTTACATAAGCGTATATACGCTTGTTTCCTGAAGTCAACCCACGTATATGCAGGTTTCCTCAGGATCAGTCGCGTATACACGCAATCTGTACATAAGTACAGTCACGTATATCTTGCAATTTTCAAGATTTATAAATCTTTGTGTCTCTGAAGGTCTGTGTGGTGGTTTGATTCAGTTTGAAACATTCATTTTCCAATATCAGTTGTTTGTTTTACAGCAAGCATCTTGCTCCAATTTCTCTCTTATTGTAAGGGTTATTGGTCTTGTTTTTGTTGTTGCAAGCATCATCGTTTTTTGCTAAAGCACGCGAGATTTCTTGTTGGAATATTAGCTGCTCTGATTCATCAGGACAGAAAGATTGGTCTCAATATTTGTGTTGAATCTTGCTTTTGGTGACTTTTTGTTTGCTTGACAAAACCGCTTTTTGTGACCATCCACTTCTTTGTTTCATGAAAGTTGTTGATTGATACTTTCTTGAAATTTGTCTTTTTAATCTTTTTTGGTCTTTGTTGCCAAATCTTTCATTGCTGCTTTTGATTGTTAAAGAGCATCTTTAAACACATTTATGTTTGTTGAGTTTTCATCCATTGTGTGGTGTCAACTTGCAAAAGTGTTTGTTGCCTATTTTTCAATCACAAAGTTTCAGATTTGTTGAGAGCATTTTTCAAAAGACTTTTTGTTGTTGCTTTGAAGAAAACTTTTTGAAAAACATCGTTTTGCTTTCTTGAACTTGGTTTCATTTGGTTTCCTTTTAGTGAATGAAAGTGCTTTATGTTTGTCTTGAAATTTGTTTTTAGTGTTTAGACAAAATGAATGGTAGCATCTCATATTCCATCTAGACATTTTAAGTGGCAAAATAAAAATTGATAAGCAAGCAACTTTCATTTCTTGTTTTTAGAGTTGTTTGGAATCTTGCATCGGCATATATTTGTTGCATTAGGATATATTTTCATATCTTTTTAGGCATACATAGATTTGTTAACTTTTGTGAGTGTGAAGCATGAATTAACGAAAAGAAAAGAAAAGTTTGTTTTATTAGAAGTTCCTTTGAACCCTATAGAAATTGCTCTTCATCGAAAAACGAAAATAAGTGCATGTGCATATAGTTAGGTTTTTATTAATTTCTTTTGCGTCAAAAAACACCACTAGTTTCACTTTCATTATCCCGTGACTTAAAGAACAGCTTATTCTAAAATCAAGCGCTAACTAAAATTCACTAAAATTTTTCTTTTAAGTTATATACACCAACAAGTTTTAGGATTTTAGGGCCTTGGATTAGGCAAGTGGAGAGTTAACTCTCCAAGGCCATTTAAACGTCAAACGTAGGAGTCTAAATAACGAGTGAAAATCCAATAGCGTTAGGAAGACCAGGAAAGCTCCGGATCTGGGAGTTAAGCACGAGGGTCTGTAAAGACAGGGAAGAGAGATACCCCCTCTCCTACTTGTCCGAACTTACCTCACGACTGTTTTGCCTAGCTTCTGCAATGAGTTGGTAGCCATAGTTGCTACTCCTAGGGATCTAAATAGGTGGTTGTGGAGGGGAATCCTGTGGCACCTGAGGTCGACGTTGTATCACTCTCGACAGTACTACTAGAGGGAACCCTTGCGAAGCTTGGGGGCTTGCACCCGTGCAGGCTGTTGTTAGGAGGTCAGCGTAACTTCCTCTGTTACCTTCGTTGATAGTCTTGGGCCCTCATCATCCCAGACTATCTTCGAAAGGCCCCTTAATTCACTTTCTCATATTTTGGTGTCCAATCCTAATCACCCGAAGCGGAAATACTTGGAAGTTGTTTGACTTGCTATTATCTTTAGGGACTTTATAGTGTGTGCTTTGTGCTCTTAGTTCGCCTAGCTTTCAATTTTCTGAGTCTTTAGATAGATCTTAACAAGAAACTCAAAGTGGTTGACCGATCTCCTAGATGGTCTCGAAGACTTTGTGGTCTTTCACCACCAAGTTTAGAGCCTTCTCCTAGAAGGCGCAGAGGTAATTCTACTGGTGGGTTTCATCCCACGGCAGTTGACGCATCGGGGATTGATCCTCCTCTGAGTGGCATTAGTATGCAAGCAAGGCCTAGCACTTCCACGAAACAAGAGAGGAACACTCCAGTTCTTTCTCGAGTTCGCTTACAAGCGCAGAATAACATAGAGGTAGAAGAAATCTCAGAGTCGTTAGCGGCTCTGAATTCTCCCCTACCATCTAGTCATCCAGACGTATTACAATATGTTGGGACTCCGACGCATAGACCGTCAAGTCTAGGTTACGCTACATGCTTACCATCAATGACCGCTACTGGAAGCATGGCTTCTACAAGTGCTACAACTGTTGCAAACTCCAATATCTATACAAGGGGGAGGAACTATTTCCATCCCCTCTGCTTCTTTATTCGGGTCTTTTGCTAGCACATCTTTAGTTGGGTCTACCTCCATTTTGGCCATGAGTGGAAATTCCCAAACCAATGCTTTTGGTTCCGGATTCTTCCCATTTGGCGCCCATTCACAGGGTATTCCTTCAGTTCCGTTTGGTGTCGCCACATCCATGATGAGTGGATCGGATTCATTCCAGGGTTTTCCTTTCGGAAGTAGTCATATACCACATTCCAACCCGATGATAGGATCCATGCCTTTTTCTTCTATAGAACAAAGTAGCAATCCTTCCCAAGGTTGGACTAACCCTGGGGTTAGTAGCGCAGGAACTGGGATTCCATTTTTCGGCCAATATGGGAATAGGCCGTACACCACAGTTAGCTCATTTCAAAGTATTCCTCCCTTATCTTCTGCTTAGAATCCATATCAGGGATTATCAACTCCTTATAATCCTTTAGGAGGAAACTTTGCTGGTTATGGTGGTTATGCAGCCAGAGTTGATCAAACTCTGAATTTTGCTGGATCACAGGGCTTGCCTTTTGGTTCAATCGGTTCTGTTGGTTACTTCAGGCAACCTGGTGCCTTCCAAAATCCAGGTCAATCTTTTCAGAACTTTGGGAGTTCCGCCCAGTCTGGGTGGAATCCCCAAGGTCCTCCTAGGCTTCCATTTCTGGCAACATTGAACTTGCCCGATCTCACTAAGTTAACAAACGGTCCAATCAAGTACAATTTGGCCTGGCCTCTGGTCCCAACCAAACTCGCTTCGGACATTCCAAAATTCGAAGGGAAGAGTAGTGAGGACCCAGGCGACCATGTAACCACATTCCATTTGTGGTGCTCATCTAACTCCCTTATCGACGACTCGATTAGGTTGAGACTCTCTCAACGCACCTTGACTGGTAATGTGGCCAAATAGTATATAGAGTTGCCTAGGGGCAGCTTTACATCTTTCGCTAACTTAGCCAATATTTTCTTAAACCATTTTCAGTTGCCTGTCCGGTATGATGCCGGAACCGAACTACTAGCCACTTTTCGTCAGGATAAGGCAACTCACATTTTTGACCATATTCAAGAATGGAGACGGAGAAAGAGGCTCATTAAAGCCGAAATCCCTCCATAGTACCATCTCGAATGGTTTTTGAAATCTTTGATACCTGAGATCTTCAAGGATGTCTCCATGTCTGGAGTCTATTCTAAGGAGCAAGCCATTTTTAGGGCCCAGCAATTAGAATTGATCTACTCTCAGTCTAGGATCCTACAAAAATACTTGCCAGATGTTCCTGGGTCTAAGGTTGACATAGCTAAGTCGAAGCCAGGTCCCCACGCGGATGGTAGTGGTGGGTCGGTCGACACGAATACGGTGAACTTGTTGAACCAATTGCAGCAGTTGTCTTTACAAACTGCTTCTAACAACCAAGTCACATCGTCTAACCCTTCGGCTTCCCAAACCTCCTCGATTAATGTCGTCCAATCTGATAACCCCAAAGGAAATCAAAACTCCAATGGGAAAAAGAAAGGATGAGGTAAGAAAAAGAACCAGGATGGGAAGCCTTATGCAAATAAATCTGGCAATAATGCTGGTGGTGGTAGAAATGAGTCTAAAAAGAAAGTCAAGTTTCCATGCAAATTGTGCAGTGGAGACCATTTAACTCATCTTTGCCCCAAGATTGAATATGCTCAGCACTTGTTAGGGCAGCAAGGGACTTCTAGTTCCCAAGCTGTGTTAACCAACCCTTTTCCCCAAGGGCAGCAACTTCTTGCTGGCACAAGTTCGAACCCTGGAACCTCCGTAGGGGGCAACCAGGAAGGGGAAAAATCATTGAATGTTTTCATGATGGGTTCTAACATCAATGTGGCTACTCGGTCACATGATTATGGTGAAACCGAAACTTCCAAGGACAAGACTGTTCCTGGAAATACCGACCTTAATATCGAGCGACCCCCTATTGAGACTATACCACAGATACCGAAAGCTTCCGCTAAATGCGCGACTATTAATCGTAATTCTAGGGCCGTCTGGAATTACTCCATTGTTGAGGATCTAGCTCAGAGTCTGTGCGCCATGTCCGCTTTAGAGGTTCTCCAGTCGTTTCTGGCTCAGAGAAGTGATTTACTTTCCACGATTAGAGTAGTCGATCCAACTAACTCTTTAGTGCTCACTTTCGACATGTTAAATGTCAAAAAGGGACTCCCTCATCATATGGGTTTTCAAATAAAGTCTACATACCGGAAAATTAACATTTTTGTACTGTTATTAATGAAGGGGCTTCCACGTGTGTCATGTCGATGTCATGCTGAAAGGCTATTGGATCGCCTTCGGATGTTCCTTCACCTACCGTCTTGACTACATTCGATGGTCATTCTCTTAAGCCGCATGGGATTATCCCGGCCTTTCTTATATGTGTTGGGGGGAAGGTCGTTAATATTGAAGTAGAAGTCGTAGATGCTAACCTAGAATATAATCTCCTCTTAGGAAGAAAGTAGGTATACGAAATGGACGTCGTTGTTTCGACTCTGTTTTGTGTCATTTTCTTTCCTCATGAGGGGAAAATTATGAAGGTTGATCAATTGGATTATTGTCCAATTGATCCTCAAGCAAGCTCTTACTCTATTGTTCCTTTAGTGGATAACCCTCGTCCACCTACTGAGAATTTAGGAGTATGGATGTATTCCTCGTTGATGGGTACTTTTTAGTTTCCCTCTCCTATCACTAAAATCAATGCCATTTCATCACCTAAGGAGTCTCCTCGAGAAGAGTTCTTCCGAACTCATTATTTTTTAGACGCTTGGGCCTTGCCTTCACCTACGACCACATTAGTTGAAGGAAAAGGGAATGGAATGGCATTTCCTATATCTACATCTGATCTTAGATATCAGTCTATCGTCAACTCTGCAGATGACCATTCTACTCCTTTTTCCGAAGAGGAGTTAGATGGCAATGTGGCCCCGGCTTGGAGCCTTGATTCTACCTCTGCTTTGGACTGCTTAGATTCAGTTTTACCTTCTAAAGAAGCAATTCTCGAAGCAATGATGGGTATAGATTGACCTTGGGAAGATTTACACCATTGTTCATACTTTCTTCCTCCATTGCAGGAGGTAGAATCTAGATTCTCTGAGCTCTGTACTAGTGATGTTTGTACAGTGTCAAATCCTTTGGCTCCAACACACGTTCATGCCAAAGGTAATATGTCGGTGATTTAAAAAAAAACACCTATAAACATCTCTAGGGACCCTAACACGATCAAGAATCTCTTCATCGGAATTAAGTGTTCCCTTGAAGAAATTCAAATTTATACTGACCTATTCAAAGAATTTGGGGATATATTTGCTTGGTCTTATGAAGAAATGCCTGGCATTGACCCATCTATAATTCAACATGAGATCAAGACATATGAAAACACCAAACCAGTTCGTCAAAGGCTTCGACCAGTTAACCCTAGGAAAGGAGTAGCTATCAAAGTTGAAGTTGAAAAGCTACTAAAGGTGGTTTTCATAGACCCTGTTCCTCTTACGGATTGGGATTCTAATACAGTCCCTGTGGATAAAAAGCAAGGAACAATCCGAGTATGCATCGATTTTAGGGACCTAAACAAGGCTTGTCCAAAAGATAATTACCCCACGGCATCCATTGATCAGATTATCGACGAGTGTGCGGGTAATGAGATCTTTTCCTTCATGGATGGTTATTCTGGTTATAATCAAATTTCTATCCGTCCTGAAGATCAACACAAGACAACCTTTTAATGTCCCTGGGGTACCTTTGCATATAGAAAGATACCTTTTGGTCTTAAAAATGCTGGAGCCACCTTTCAACGGGCCATGTCATATGCTTTCCATGACATCAAACATGTCATCGAAGCATACTTGGATGATCTCGCTGCTCGTTCTCGAAAGAGAACTGATCACCCTAGTCACCTTCGAATGGTTTTCGAGCGATGTCGTTTTTATAAAATCCGATTGAATTCCAACAAGTGTTTTTTCATGGTTATGTCCGGGCGGTTGTTAGGGTTCATTGTGTCAAATGAAGGGACTCGGGTTGATCCCTTCAAGGTTGAGGCAATAGTTCAGTTGTCTCCCCCGTCCTCAATTCGACAACTTCCAAGTCTTCAAGGGAAGGCTAATTTCTTAAGGCGGTTTATAGCGAACTATGTCGAGATCACTAAAGGGTTCATCCATTTGTTACGGAAAGAAGTTCCATTTGTATGGGACAACTTTGTGCAACGATTGTTTGATGCTCTGAAAAAGGCACTAGTCTCTACCCCGCTTTTGAGTCCACCGAATTATGGGAGAGACTTCCTTTTATATCTCGCTGCAGCATAATCAACCATTGGTATGGTTCTCGTTCAGGAGGAAAATTCTCTCACCGAGCATGTGATTTATTATTTGAGCCGAGGCTTAATAGGTCTTGAACTTCGCTATTCTCCGGTTGAGAAGTTGGCCTTGGCAGCTGTCCATGTTGTCCAGCGGCTCCATCATTATATCCTGCTACGCAAAACTTTTGTCTTAACGGCGGTCAATCCATTTCAATTTTTCCTCAGTATGCGAGTGAATGGGGGAAAATATAATAGATGGATATTCATCTTGCAATAATTTGATCTCGAGTTCTTGTCAGCCAAGTCTAAGAAATCCATGGTTTTCGCTCAGCTAATCTCTGAGTTTCCTTGTGGAGAGGATACTATTTATGAGGAAAGTTTTCCCGACGAACATTTATTCCTCATCTCTTCACTCAACCCTTGGTATGGAGATATCATTGTCTATCTCCAGACTTCGAAGTTTCCCTCTAATTTCTCCAAGGATGAACGTCGAAAATTACGTCACCTAGCTAAAAATTATGTTATCATTGGTGATACCTTATACCGTCGAGGGGTTGATTCAATCCTTCGGTGCTGTTTAACCTTGGAGGAAGCAGAGTCAGTGCTAAATGATTGCCACAGTGGAGCTTGTGGTGGTCATCTATGAGGGCTTGCTACAACCCAGCGCATCTTACGTGCCAGCTATTTTTGGCCTCTCTTTAAAGACTCTGTGGAAGCGGTCAAACATTGTCACCCTTGTCAAATCTTTACTCGCAAGATGCGTGCTCATCCAGCTCCTCTTTTTCCCGTTGTCACCATCGGTCCTTTTACTAAGTGGGGTATTGATTTTACAACTTGTAATCCGCCTTCAGCAGCGAATCACAGGTACATTATTGTGGTTGTAGACTACTTTACGAAGTGGGCCGAGGGAATGCCCACTTATAAAAACGATAGTGACACGGCAGCATTGTTTCTTTTCAATCAGGTTATCTCAAGATTCGATATCCCGAGAGAGATTGTCACTGATCATGGCAGTCATTTCCAGAATCAACTAATGTCTGAATTGGCTCTCAAATTAGGTTTCCGGCAAGAGCATTCGTCTCCTTATTATCCTCAGGCCAATGGACAGGTCGAGGTAGTCAATAAAACTCTTAAGACAATACTCCAACGGACAATCGACAAAAATCGGTCCAATTGGCACGTTATGTTGTATTCGGCTCTTTGGGTAGACTGGACCTCCATGAAGACTGCTACTAGTTTTACACCTTTTCAGTTAGTTTACGGGATGGAATCCATCTTTCTGATTGAATGTGAAATTCCATCTCTTAAGTTAGTTGTAGAGCTCCTTCTAGAGACTTCGAGTCTCGAAGAGCGCCTCCTTCACTTGGAACATCTCGATGAGCAACGTCGAGATGCCGCCACAGTGAATGAGGCTCATAAGAAAAGGGTTAAAACGTAGTATGATAAATCTGTCCGTCCTCAAGTCTTTTCTGAAGGTGACCTTCTCTTGCTCTATGACCAAGATAAAGACACCTTGGGGGCAGGCAAGTTTAAGCCTATGTGGTACAGTCCTTTCATTATTAAACAAGTTTTAGAAAAAGGGTCGTATGAGTTAATCGATTTTGAGGGAAACAAGCTGGCGGAGCCTCGAAATGGGCTCTACCTAAAGAAGTACTTCGCTTAAGTAGTAGTTAGGCAATGGCTTCTTTGTATATTATGTATATTTGTACATCTACCATCGAGAGTTTTTTGATATCAACACTTTTTGGTCTGTTGTGGCACGTGTTGATGGATGATTTGGTATATTTTGGGTTCCCTGATGGTGCTAGTCGGCACACTCGGAATCTCGCTTCCGCAGCTTGGGTACTCTATTATCCAAATGGTCAATTGATGGTATCAAGAGGCGTATGCCTTGGTCCCGCTTCAAACAATAGGGCTGAGTATACCCCGTTATTAATTTACTATCCGAGGCAATCTCTCATGAGATCGACTCGTTGGTAGTTTATCTGGATTCTCAATTGATAGTGTCACAATTAAACAACATTTATCGGGTAAGAGATCCATGTTTATATCGCCAGTATTTAAGGGTGAGGTTGTTGCAAAGATCATTTGTTTATATTAATTATTTTCACATTCCAAGATCTCATAATTGGTTAGCCTAATTTCTATCGCTAATCAAGCATTAGACTGGCACATCAATCATTCATCACAATAAAAATCAAACATCAAAAGTCAAACGTATATATATATATATATATATATATATATATATATATATATATATATATATATATATATATATATATATATATATATATATATATATATATATAGATATCATAAAGCATCTCGAGTGTACATATGTTGTCCAAAAATATACAAATTCGGGACTCAAATGCCCATAATCATGTCCAGCATATCTAATGCCCCGGCTCAGGATGAGCGGCCAAGTAGGTAACTATTGCATTGGCCACACACCAAAAATTGCGAACCCAGTCACATGGCATGCCAACCACATGACGTTGCATATCCTCAGGAAGATCCTCTATCGCAGCCATTGGTACTCGGCAGCTCAGTCTCGTCAAGTGTCGCTGGACATTTTTTAGAGTTCTTTCTATCTCAGTAGCCGCCTCTTCAGCTCCTCGGTCGCGCCATCCAGGTCGTGGGAATCCATTTGGTCGTACCGGCCCAATATCTGGAACATGATAATTATATTAGTCATTTGAATCCCATTAAAAATATTTTTCAAAATGCATCATTATATTTGAAAAATCCAAAAAATCATAAAATTAAAAAATTCTTACCGATCTCGCCCCACGTTGCGTTCGGTGGTAATTCTAGGCCAGGATCTCCTTGGAAATCCAGCCCAGCATAGGGGTAGTCATCCACGGCGATGATCTGCTGATCCCACCAGGCAAAGAAATCATTGTCGAAAGCAGTCCTTGGGACCTCCCCACCCCCCAGACGTTTCATCAGATCATCCCACCGGCCCATGCGTGGATCGTGTGGGGTGCTAATGGAAACTGCTACCCTGGGGCGGAGTGTGGGAACCCTCTCGAAAAAGAAAGTACACAGGATAGTCCCATAGCCAAAGTTCTTGGTCTATCCCCTCTTGATAGAAGTGAGCTGGCTCTTCATGTTGTCCTGAAGAGGAGTACACCAGTGGAACACAGTAGTGAGACAATCAACTGCCACGCTCATGGTTAGCCATGATGCCTGATGCAGAGAGGACGATCCGTTTACTTGAGCTATGGTGAACAGGATTATCCTCAAAGATAAACTCGCCACATGTGTGATAGAAATCTAGCTCCCAACCTTCTTGGGATGTCCAGGGCAATATATCTGTATGTAGTCCTCTATGGTGAGATTTCTCCGTGTCCTGCCCCAGGAATGTACTACCTCTCCCTTTCGAGAAAGGCCCGTGATAAAATAGATGTCCTCCACTTCTACCCTGAGTGGCATTTGATCAATCATGAAGGCTTCCTCCTCGATGTCCCAATAATCAATGAGCATCTCAAGCAGTCGTACATTGGCTTTCATGTTCGGCAGTTTGAAGAATTTAAGCAAACCGCATCCTCGTAAGGCATCCAAAGCTTGAGGATCATTCATGACTTCATTATCCACATCCGTGTACTCTCTTTCACGCCAAGTGACCGACATTCTGAGAAAAAAATGATTTCCAACCGTTAGTTTTTGTTTAAAATTGGTTCACGGCGTATACACGGGTTACTGTGCACATAGTTGCGTATAGGGCCCGCGTGTACACGGTTTTCATATTACCAACCCGCGTATACGCCACGGTGAAAGTTTGGACAAAAGTTCAACGGTGGAACATCAATTAAAAATCCTAAAACTAGTCACAATCAATTGCAAGCTAAGTATAAGAGTTACCTAGAGGTTTTTGAAGAATTTGAACGGTCGAATTTGGTATACGGGAAGTTTGCTCCTTTTGCTCCAAACTTTGCTCTCCAGCTCAAATGGTAAAAATGGTGAGTCCAAAATCCCTTTTATAATTTTTGGAAATGCAATTTTTTTTTTAAATTTTATTTTGTGTGGCCTCATGTGACTTTTAGCTTGGGAGCTTGGAATGTCGAGAATGGTTTGTTTTTCAGGACATTTTGGACGTTTTTTCAACAATTTCGAGACGGTTCCATGACTGCTGACCCGTCATGGTAGGTATCGTTTTCTCATTGGCATATAGGTTAGCGACACCATTTTTCCGTTGCATTATGCATACTAGCCTTCATTCGCCGATATATCTACCATAGGGTCAACCCCATCGTGTTATGGTTCGTAAGCCATCTTCACTCGCCGATTTTTGAAATCATGACATGATGGTAGAGCCATCCTTTACATGGGCATCGTAGTTAGCACCTCACTGACATGTGTTGCCCATGCTGCTCCAATTTGAGTAGGCTCGGGAGTCCTTTGTAGTCCCGCCATGACTTATGCGTGGAAGACTCATTTCTCTTAGCCTCTTCGCTTGTTCTGGCCTTATACCCTAAAGGCTCCTTTGCGTTGAGTTGTACTACTGCATTGCATGTTGACCACTTGCACCTTTTGGCCTAGAGTCAACTTCACTTGGACTCGTGTTTAAGCCAACTTTTGACCATGACGACTGCAAAATCAACCTTGCATACCTTTGACTTCTGCAACTTGACACACCTTGACCCATGGAAGGAATGCACCTTTGAGTGTCAATGACCAATTTTCACCTCCCTGCATTGAGCATAGGAATGTCCCATTCCCAGGAACTAGATCATCTATTTCATCGACACTTGTTCTTTCCACTATACCATAGCATTCTTTTATTTCTTTTTCAAGCTTAACAGAAAAAGACAAAAAAATTAAATATTCCAAAAAGAGCAGGAACGTGACAATATTTCCATTTATTGTTGGCAGCTAGAGTTAGTCATTTCACCCTTGAACAAAGCACCCAAAACAAAGTCTCCTCCATTTGGGTGGGATTTAGTTTGACTTAGGTACACCTCAACGTTGTTATTGAGTCAGTACTCCCCCGATTCGTTATCTCTTCCAATTATATGGAGGGTTCATTCGTGCCTCCTACATGACGAACTTATATAGAGTCATCATATGCTGCCACTTAGTCATATTGAGTCATGCTTTTGTTCAAGGGAAGTTAGCCTGCGTCGGCCTCTCTGCAGTGTCTCTTAACTCATTTTTCAGTCGTCCATCCCTGGTTGTCAGTGTCATGTCTATTATCACATCAGCTATATTGTTCCTTTACTTGTGCCGATTTCACAAAGTCTACATTGACTTCTTGCTAGTGGGTCTTGTCCTTATCGACGACGACATCTTGCTCTAAGGACAGGGCTAGAGCTACACCCTGGCCCTATTTTCATTATTGATAGGTCACCTTGTGCTCAACATCGATCAATATCATGGGTCTTTGACTGAGTGGTTTCCCTTGTGTTCGACATTAGATTACTTTATCACACATTGGGATTCGTGCAGTACCTTGGTTTCAATTTGACCCTATTGGTGGATACCTCGCCTCTGTGTCAGCTTTCATTATTGGTTTGTTCAAAGGGTTTCTGTCGTGCGCTAGCCACATCTTGTGTACGCCGGAAACATACTTCAGTTGGGTTACTACATCTCTTTCATCTGATTCCTTCCACATTATTGGCCTACGGGTTACACTCATGCTAGATTGATGAAGGATGACTTAATGCCTTCCTTCTAGCGGATCTTTCCCTATCGACTCTGACTCATTGCTCTGGGGCAAAGATCTAGAGTCCATTTGGCAGTACCTTTGGGTTTGTAGTCATTAATGGCAGATCCTACGTTATCGACAGTGGGAAACCATCATTTTCTCCTGATCGATAGATTCTTACAAGTGTTCCACTCCAGCTCATCTATTCACACTTGTTGGATTGTACTGGGTACCTTGACGCTCATTATCATTATCGGTGAGTAGTCTCACATTTGCTAATGGTATACATCAATGACCGGTAATCAAACGATTTCTCATGTGGTCGACTCTAGATCATTTATTCCCATAGTGTAGAAATGTACCACGACGGTCGGTGGAGACCTCAGGTTGTATCAACATTCATTGGTTCACTTGACAGTTGCTCTTGTTGCTGCTAGTTGATACCACTCCACCTTATATGTTGCAGTCAGTCGTGGTGAAATTCTATATGCTGGCACCTGAGTTTGCAGTGTAGGACCATCATTTTCCATCATTTTCAGTTGGTACCTTTTGGGATCAGCCTTTGATATCAGTTATCGGTTGAATTTTTCGGCATCATTGACAGTCTTATATGTGATATTCAGACATGTACTTGTTCGATCATGATCAGATGATTCATTATGTATTTTCCAGTCATTTATACTTGTATACTTAGTGGATCCGCTTGTACTTGATATGTGGACATCCTTTTCTTTCTCTGAGCATGGATATGCTCGCCTCAGACAGTGTTTCTTTCTGATCTCCTTTTGTGGCTTGGTGGGCTGAATTCTGGTGAAGTACTCCTCGGTTTTTTACAGATTTCCTTTCCATGTACTTGCTTAATACATTTCGGCCCATGTACCCCTTCTGACCTCATGTATTAGGGGGCATCTGTTATAGCTCCAAATCTCACTATTATGGTTTGTGATGATGCACTCATGGCCTAGGGCAACCCCTCCTTCTAGACCTGGTCCTAAATTTAAAAAACTGTGTTTTATCCCTTATACGTGACATTTCTTTGAGTTAAACACGTGTATACGTGGGTAGGTATATACCCAACCCGCGGATATGTATTAAAACACTTAAAAGAATATAAAACTCCTTAAATTCAGGTGGAGATCGCAGGTTTTACCTGTTGATCACCTGTTAGTGCCCGTGGCCCAACTATTCCCAACTAGCTCCCAACTAAAAAAATTACTTTGGGAGAGGTATAGAAAGACCTCCAAGGGAAGGCCTAAGGGAGGAGAGAAGAGAGAGAAAGGTTATTACACTGAGATTTTTCCCCTAATTAGGTCTAAAGACCCTTGTGCCTTCTGCACTTCCCCCATTTGTACAAGAACCCCTTGTTTCCTTGTGTGTTGATGTTCATCCACTACTTATGACATCATAGAGTAAGTCATGGAAGGAGTTTGCTAAATGCTTGAGGCTAGACGGATCCGGAAGGAAGCTTTGCTTAGAGCCTGCGAAAGGTTACTCAGGCGAAATTATTCCTTTTATGCATTTTATTTGTCTATAATAAAAGAAACATGTCTTGGTTCCTAATATAAATCCTCTTTCTGTTTATGATGTTCATGTCTGAACTCATATGTGAATGGTTGTTTAATGTTCATAACTAACTACCTTTCTTTATAACATGAAGATGATTTCTTTATAAGTCTTTGTCCATATACTGTTGTGTTCTTTGAAATTGGTTGTTTTGCAAGACAAAGGAGCGAAAGGGACTTGAAGAAGGGTTTGGACCCTAAAGGACCTTCTCAAACATAGGACCTAAGGTACACCCGTCTTACTATAGAATTTGCTTATAATAGCATAATGGTTGTGCGAATGTGTGTTTCCCTTTATAGACAACTTTCAGTCTGCTAGGGTTTCAACCCAAAAGCCCTAGGGGAGCATTTCCTTCAACAAATATATCCTTCAATAGTTCACCATGAGATTAAGACCTACGAAAATACAAAGCCTTTATAGCAAATTATTCGACTGGTTAATACTAGGAAAGTTCTAGCTATTAAGGCTAAGGGAGAGAAGCTTCTTAAGGAACGCTTCATTTGCATTATTCATTTGACTGAATGAGTTTCATATCGAGTCTCTATTGATAAAGGAGAAAGGAAAAATCCGTGTGCATCGATTTTACGGATTTGAATAAGGCTTGTCCTAACGAAAATTTCCCCTCTGTTTATTGATCAGATTATTGATGAGTGTGCTAGAAATGGAATATTTTCCTTTATGGAAGGATTCTTTGGATACAATCAAATAATAATTCATCTTGAGGGCCGACATAAGAAAGCATTTATTTTCCCCTCGGTTACATTTCATATAGGAAAATTCCTTTTGGACTTAAAAATGTTGGGCCTACTTTTCTGCGGGTAACCTCCTATGCTTTCGATGACATCAAGCATATAATCGAAGCATATTTGGATGATTTAGCTAATTTCTCTCATAAGAGAGTGGAACATCCAAAACACATTCCTTTAGTCTTTGAAATATGTCACTACTACAAAATATGGTTGAAACCTAAGAAGTGCATTTTCACGATTACATTTGGTCGGTTATTGGGATTCATCATGTCTAATGAAGGAATTCATGCAGACATCTACAAGGTTGAGGTAATACTTCAATTTCCTCGCCCTTTGAGTATTCGTCAACTTCAATGTCTCCAAGGAAATTTTTTAAGGATATTTATCGTAAATTATGTTGAGATCACAAAGGGATTTATGTGTTTACTCAATAAAGGAGTTACATTTATTTGGGATGACTTTACTCAATTCTCATTCGATGCTTTGAAAAAGGCATTGACCTCTTCTCCTCTTCTAATTCCACCTAATTATAGTAGATATTTCCTCTTATATCTTGTAGGAACATAATCAACCATTGGTATGGTTCTAGTTCACAAAGACAATTCCCTTAGCGAGCATGACATTTATTATCTAATACATGGCTTAGTTGGACCTAAAATTATCTATCCTCGTGCTGGTAAATTGGCTTTGGAAAGTATACATGTTATACATAGAATTTGTCATTACATTATCCTTAGAAAAACCTTTGTATTGGCTGACATAAACCCATTTCAATTTGTTCTCAATAGCGGAGTGATTATGGGAAAATATGATAAATGGATTTTCATTTTGCAAGAGTTTGATCTCACATTATGTCAGCTAAGTCAAAGAAATATTTGTTTTTTGCAAAATTGATTTCGAAATTTCCTTGTGAAGAATATGATGTTTATGAAGAATCATTTCTAGGTGAGCATATTTTTCTCATCTCCTCACAAGATCCTTAGTTATGAGATATCATTATATATCTATAGATTTCAATGTTCACTTAGTATTTTTCTAAGGATGAACACCAGAAATTGCATCAGCTCACTAAAATTTATCTTATCATTGCTTATACTCTATGTCATCAGGGGATTTAATGAATCCTTAGATGTTGTTTAACCTTAGAAGAAGTTGAGTTAGTTAGGAATTAATTCCATAGTGGAGCTTCTCGAGGTCATATGTATGGGCATTCTACAACCCAAAAAATCTTGAGTGCAAGTTATTTTTGGCCCTTGATTATCAAGGATTGTATTGAAGCGGTCAAGAAATTCCATCCTTGCCAAGTTTAAAGTCCCTATGAAGAAATCAATCCTATGCCTCTCTTGAATATGATTTACCCTTATACTCAATTTCTCAAAGTCCTCAATGTTCTCTACCATTGAACCCTTTTTCTGAGATTTATCAATTGGCTAAAGAAGATGTTTCTGTTTGTATCCTCACAATGTGCTATCATTTCCTCCATAAAAATAAAATAGGTAACAAGTGGTTTACAAGAAAAAATCCCTTTACACCATACCAATTGATTCAGTTCTAAATATAAATATACAATATGTACCTTTTGTAACAGTTACACATCATGGAGGTGAAAATATTGTTCCATCTATAGTATCCAAGTTATCGGATCCTTTCCATCAAACTTCCTCATATGGTGTGTCTTCAATACAACATTAGATACTCTTAAATAATGAAAAAAAAAAAAAGTTGTTCTCATCATGAGTTTTCTCCACTACCTTTTCACCATTAGGAAGCCTTTCTTGTAGCAAATTTGTCCCACCTCTTTCAAACCTTTCATGTCTTTCCTCAAATCTTCCATGTTGCCTTTAAATTTTTCTTCTAAACCATTGATATTAGCTTCCATGCCATAGATAAATACATTTATCCTAGCTTCTATCATAGTATTCAAATCATCCATCCAATTTTTCTTACTAGATGTTTCTATTTTCTTGATTTGAGTCATTCTTTTTCTTTCTTTTAACAGATTGATATTGAAATGGTTGTAACTCTGTAATTTTAGATCTATAATTTCTAAGATTTTGTCCTATGGTATCCCTCTAACTCCTCTCTCTGAGACAACAAGTCTGATTGAGATTGTATTCTTGAGGAAAGAGTCATGCCTAATCTCTCACAATGACCTAAAGATAGATAGGTTCAGTAGGCTGCACTTTTACGAAGTGTCATGAGTCACGTTTTCAACCTTCAGCCCTTAAGGAGGTTTTGTGAACTTGAATGCCACAGATTTGAATTATTCGTGAGGATATTTGATACTATTGCTCGTCTTGTAGTAGTGGCATCACCTAAATCATGTAGCATCATTGTGGAATCACTGAGATCAAGTACTAGTATGGATCATCACTCTAAGCACGAGACATAAAGCATCACTGAGATTATGTATTATTAGTGAGCATTGAGATCATGTAGAATTAATGTGCAGAACCACTTATTGTAACACTAAGTCATGCATCACTTTAAGCACCGAGACTGTGGAAAAGTTGCACCGATACTGTGGAATATATCTGAGAATTGCAGACTCGAGATTGTAGAGGTGATTTGAACTACAAACTTGTAATAGACCTGAAATCACAGAACCAAGAATTATAGGACTATAATTGCACTTGATGTAGAGGATGATCGATCTATGGTTTTGTAATATCATTATTACTTCAGCATTTGTGATATGACATAGATTGAGGCAATGAGAGTCACGATAGAACGACCTGAGATTGTGTCCTTGAGAAATCTAGGTATCTCGAGGGTTGTATAATGAGACCAACTCCAGAATTTCTAAACTATTCATGTGTTAAGGTTTGAGGGTGGCACTAAGTTAGTATATGTTACTGGACTAAGGTAATACTTCACCAACAATGTAGATTAATCCAAGACTAAGGATAGCCTTTAAACTGAATAAGTTTCACTTAAATTCCCTTCGCTGAACCATAGCTCTAATACCATGTTGAAGAATCTAGGGAAATATAAAAATAATGATTCTTCACTGTCTATCGATAAATTTGTGTGATTTCTTCTCTTCAAATTAACTTCCTTATGTTAGTGTTTTCTCAATCATAAAATGGTTATCAAAACTACGAGATCAACTAAAATGCAAGTACACAAGATTTAGGCTCCAAGCCATGGGAAAACCTCTCCTCTTAAGAGGAAAACCCTTCAATCTCTTCTTATAGATGTTTAATTAATGAATAACATGACCCTTGAAAAAATTACATCATCCAGGATTACCTCCAAGATACTTGTCACTATCGCGTGCACTCTTCAACCTTCAGATCATAGTCTTCTATATTGACATTGTCTTCATGTCACTGTACTACTTCATATTTTGGTCTCTTTATACCTTCATTGTCTAGGTACTATCCTTAGATTCTATAGTTCTTGTCTTCCTCAACTTCTACAGTTCTTCGCTTAACAATGACATTGGCTTGCGATAGTTATTCAATCCCTCGTTGAGATGATGATGATGGGACAAGCTTCACCGGAGAGGTTTGAGATATATTTTATGATTAGAAAAACTTCACTAAGAGCTTCCTAACATATATGTCGGTCTTTACATTCACAATACTGTGTCCTTACTTCTTCGCTAAATGCTCAGTGTAATATGAAGCCTTGTTTCTTATGAGGTGAAGTCACTCCATATATATAGTGACCAACATTTTCTTTCTAGGCCAACATGAGAACCTCGAATTAGGTTGGCGTTTCATTGAGGAGATCATTGTCTTATTTTTTTTGACTACAAGAGGGATAGTGACATTTGATTAGCACATAGATATTTGACATTATGACTTCTCTATAATACTTATGTTAAGAAAATAAATCCTAAGAAATGAAGAAGAAGTATTTGAACTATGGTAAGAAGATCTTGCTCATGAAACCCATGACGTAAGGAATAATAATTTTTTTGTTTCTTCTTTACATAATGATAACTACAAGTCATAATGAAAATTGAATCTAGTTATATTTTCTTCAACACTCCCTCATAACTAGGGAGGTAATCATTAAATGGTACATGAATATTCTTAATACTAAAGATATCTCATAAGAAGAGTCGGACTAGTAATACATCTATAGAGGATCATTATAGCCAACATTGTCGCATAACAAGGCCTTCACTAACAACTCTATCACTCTATAGATCAGAACACAATGTTGGCAAGACCAATAATTAGTGACACCTTCATCATTGTCTCTCAAGGTACATACCCACCCGGGTGTTCACTGAGTATGACCTTCTAGATCAATTCTTATCTTGAGTTCCCAACTGTCAAACACTATCAATCCTCTTTACTAATCTTATCTTGGATTCCCTACACATCCTAAAAGAGCATCGTATGCCAGATGGTTACCCAATCCTCTATTATTTCTTCCAAGCGAATACAAGAATGTTGTGTCTATCTCTCGCTCTCAATTAGGGAGGATACATCAATAATGTGTCTAAATTTCTCTTGACAGACTTCAATAAGACTTACAACTATTAGTCATGGTCTAGTGAATGACACATGAAATAGAAAAACACAACTTTCACTCCCTTTTAATTAGGGGTGGCCCAATCTAAGCTCCTTCTTAATCAGGGACTTGTATTTTCATCAACAGCTGCTTCTTCGTGGTTCCTTCAGCTACATGATTAACTTCTTTCCTTAACGTCATGAAATTTAGTTGAGATTCCTCCTTGTAGGCTATCATCCATCAATCACTTTCCTTCTTGGTTCTTCATGTCATTCCTTTCTTGATGGAAAGTGGCCTTATTCATACCTCGAACATTAGCCATATGGCTACTTCTTCCTCATCATGTTCCTTTTAAAATCTTCCATCCACCACATGAATGCTAGTTGTACTTGTAGTTTCAATTCTTGATCTAGTAGCCCTACATGAACTCATCTAGATATTATTCAAGAAAACATAACATTAAATCAAATTTTACCTTTTGATGTGGCTCTTTATCATGACATATTCATGTAGGTATAAACACCATGCATACATGTTGACACATCTTCCCAAATATATCCATTGTCAAGGGTCTCCATCTTTTTCAGACTTTCATTAGAGTCTTCATATCTTTCTCAAAGATTTCCTAGTCAAATCTTATAGATCTTTTGGATGTTGATTGCATCCATCATAGTTTCATATCTCTCAATATATTCCTTCCTCACCCATTCCATTCTCAGGGGTTTCTAATCAAAGTTTTGTAATTGTACTCAACCACTTCATACTTCATATAAGGACATATTATGTTTCGTTCATCCAATGTGACTTATGCCTTCTTGTATCCTTTTAGAGGAGGATATATGGTCCCCTTGATCATGATTCTTACGATAAAAGTAATGATTCATATTACTTGCAACCATATGACTTGTCAATATAAAAATTAAATACAAGCATACATACCTCATTTTACCTTTAAGTTATCGACACTTCTTTCAGCAGCTTCCTTCATTGAAATGTCCTGAAGCCCTTGAACTACTCTTAAGTCATCATATCATCATCCATGAATTCCACAAGTTTGAGTTTCTATTGAAACATTATCTTCATTCCTAGATCTGTGAATCTTTTAGCGAAGATTCCATCAAAGAATCTCAAGGATCTTAAAGATCCTTATCTCATAGATGTTTTCCTTATGTTGTATGATGAGCATTCTTTAAATTTTTAAGTTCGGAAAATTTATTTCCTTTAACTTGCCTTATTTCATGGAAACCCTAAGTTTTTGAATGACCTACCTTACTTATCCTATGAAATTAGTTACCCTCGTGATGATGCCGCAAGTTCTTGTTTCTAATACTTCCATGATGTGACACAACATTTTATTATATATTTATAGACATAATTTATGCAGGATCTAGGAGCCGAAAACCAAAGTTATAGTGAGAGAAACTAACTTAAATATTTCCACTCCCTCTTATCATGGTATTCATTGAGCGCCTTCCATCCTAACTAGTAACATGACTTTTCTTTTTCTCATAATTTTAATATTGTCCTTTAAGGACCATCTATTCTTCTTCCAACTTCTTTTATGTCTCAAATGTTGTCTACATGAGAGGACCTTAAAAGTTTCTTCTCATTAATTCAAAGGGGACCTATTTCAGTGAATTCATCTATTTATGAGGATTGAGACTATCATCCTTATTCACGGACCAACGTATCAATTTCCTTGTAAAACGAAGTCATTTAAACCAAAGATAGATCATAAACATGAAAGTTACATACTTGGCACATGAAGAGGAGATCCTTACCTTGATGCGTATTTGAATTAGATTCTTTCTAGAGAATTATTGAAAGCCTTTTACCAAGACTTCTTGCATTTTCCACCACCAAGCATGACAAAAACTGCTTCGGACTATATGCTATTATGATATTCAAAACTACTTCATCATATTAACACCTAAGGTACTTTGAATCCTTATTAGGTCTTTATCATTACTGATATACTTGATATGGTATTTTATTTCATATACATAAGTAGACTATGGAGCATTAGTAGAAGTGTGTAGATATTGATCATCCCTTTATGGCACTAAGACCTAACACTACTTTCTTAGAATAGAGGAGCTAACATTGGGACACTTCTTTAGAGAAGGACAAAGAATATTTATCCTAGTTATTCCTAACAACATTATCTTCAAATTGTGACTTTAACACATTAATATGCAACACTTATCATTCTGTGATGTCACCCAGACTTCATATTGCAAAACCATGATATATTGTGAAATATTTTTATTAAGGAGGTTTGTGATATTGAATGCCATCTATCTGAATTCTTCTTGAGGAGATATGAGACTATCACTGATCTTGCAATAGTGTCATCACCTAAACCATGTAGCATCACCGTGGCATCATTGAAATCAAGTAGTAGTATGGAACATCACGATGAGAGTGAGACATAAAGCATCACTAAGATTATGTCTTATCACTAAGAACTGAGATCACGTAGCATTATTTTGTAGGATCACTTGTTTTAATGCAAAGTCATGCATCAATTTAAGCACCAATACTGTGGAAAAGTGGAAACGAGACTGGGGAGTATATCTGAGAATTACAGACCTAAGATTGTAGAGGTGATCCAAACTGCAATCTTCTAATAGACCTGAAATCATTGACGCAAGAATTACAGGGCTGTAATTGCATCTAATGCAGAAGATGATTGATCTATGGTTTTGTAATGTCATTGTTACTTCAACATTTGTGATATGACATATATTGAGATAGTGAGAGGCACCATAAAATGGAACCTGAGGCTAATGTCTTGAGAACTGTAGGTATGTTGAGGTTGTATAATGAGACCAACTCTAGAATTCCTAAACTGGTCATGTGTTATGGTCTGAGGGTGGCACTAAGTTAGTACATGTTACTGGAATGACGTAATACTTCACCAAAAATGTAGATGAATCCAAGGTTGAGGATAACGTTTAAACTGAATAAGTGTTACTTAAATGCCCTAAACTAAACCATAACTCTGATACCATGTTTAAGAATAGAGGGGACTTCAATATTAATGATTCTTCATTGTCTTCTCTCTAATTTAACTTCTTTATGTTTGTGTGTTATTAAATCATCAAATGATTATCAAAACTACAAGATCAACAAAAATACAGCTACATAAGATGTATGCTCCAAGCCAGGGAAAAACCTCTCCTCTTAAGAGGTAAGCCCTTCAATATCTTCATGTACATGTTTAATTGATGAATGCCAAGGCCAGTGAAAAAAAATACTTCACTTAGGATTACTCCAAGAAACTTGTCACTATCCCCTACACTCTTCAACATTCAGGTCACGGTCTTCGATATTCGTACTACCTTCATATCACTGTATTACTTCATATTTAGGTATTCTTATACCCTCATTGTCTACGCATAATCCTTGAATTCGTTGGTTCTTTTCTTCCTTGACTTCCAGAATTATTCACTTAAAAATTAATGTACTACTTCAATATTGTGCACTACCTTGGGATACTTATTCAACCCTTCACATAGATGACCATGATGGGACAGACTTCACCCGAAAGATTTGAGATATACATATGATGACCCAGGCTTCACCAAGAGCTTCTTGAGATATATTTCACCCTTTACATTCACTATATTGTGTCCTTACTTCTTTGCTAAATGCATAGAGTAATCTAAAATCTTGTTTATTATGAGGTAAAGTCACTCCATATATATAGTGACTAGTGCTTGCTTTTTACGTAGACATGAGAACCTAGAACTAGGTCAATGTTTCATTGAGTATATCACTATCTTATTTTAGCCAACTACAAGAGGGATAATGAAATTTGATTGGAGCATAGATCTTTCACATTATGACTTCTCTATAATACTTATGTTAAGAGAATAAATACAAAATACATCAAGAAGAAGTACTTCACCTATGGTAAACATGTCTTTCTCAGGAAACACACAATGAAAGGATAGTAATTCATTTGTTTCTTATTTACATAATATTAAAATTATGAGTTATTGAACCTAGTTACATTTTCTTCAACACCCCCTCTTAACTACGGAGGCCTTCATTGTATGGTACATGGCTATTCTCAATACTAAATAGAACTCATAAGAATAGCTGGATTAGTAATCCATCTGTATAGCATCATTATAACTAACATTATCATATAGTAAGGCCTTGACTAATGGCTCTATCTTTCAATAGATTAGATCACTTTTTTTGTCAGACCAATGATTATAGACACCTTCATCATTGTCTCTCAAGGTACATACCCACTTGGGTATTCACCGAGTATTACGTTCTAGGAAAATTCTTATCATGTGTTCCTATCCCTCAAAGAATATCATTACTCTTCCCTACTCTTATCTTGGATGACCTGCACATCCTAAAAGAGGATTGGACGCTATACGATTACCCAATCAGCCATTATTTATTCCAAGTGAATACAAGAATGTTGTGCCTAACTCTCCCTTTCAATTAGGGATGATACATCCAACATGTGTCTACATTTCTCTTCATGGCCTTCACTAAGACTTATGGCTATTAGTCATGGTCTAGTGCATGACACATGAAATAAAAGAACAGAAATTTCACTCCCTTTTAATCATGGGTGACCTAATCCAAGCTCCCTCTTAATCAAGGACTTGTCTTTTCATCAACAACTCCTTCTTTGTGGGTCCTTCAACTGCTTGATCAAATTTTTTCCTTTATGTCATGAAATTCAGTTGAGCTTCCTCCTTATAGGGTATCATCCATCAACCAATTTCCTTCTTAGTTTGTCATGTCATTCCTTTATTCATGGAGGTTTTCCTTCTTCATATCTAGAACCTTTGTCATATGGAGTCTTCTTCTTCATTATGTTTCTTTCAGGAGTTTCTATCCACCAGATGAATCTTAGTTTTACTTGTACTTTCAATTCTTGTTCTAGTAGCCCTACATGAACTCATCAAAATATTATTCAAGAAATCATAACATGAAATCAAATTGTACCTTTCGAGATGGCTCTTCATCATGACATCTTCCTATAGGTATAGGAATTATGCATACATGTTGACAAATATTCCTAAAGAATCGATTATCGAGGGTCTCCATCTTCTTCAGACTTTCATTGGAGTGTTCATATCTTTCTGGGAGATTTCCTAGTTAGCTATTATAGATATTTTGGATGTTGATTGCCTCCATCATGGTTTCATATCTCTCTATCTCTTCCCTCCTCACCCATTCCATTCCCAAGGGTTTCTAATCGGAGTTATGTAATTGTACTCAACCACTTCATACTTCATAGAAGGACATATTATGTTGATTTCATCTAGTGTGACTTATTCCTTACTATATGATATTCAGAGGAGTATATCCTTTTCCCTTGATAATGCTTCTTAAGATAGAAGTAGTGATCCATATTACCTACAACCATATGACCTGTCAATATAAAAATTAAATACAAGCATACATACCTCATTTTACCTTTAGGTTATCGAGGCTTCCTTCAACAACTTCCTTGATTTAAATATCTTCAACCCCTTGAACTTCTCTTATGTCATCATATCATCATCCATGAACTCCACAGTTTGGAGTTTCTATTAAAACACTTACTTCAACCCTGGATCAATGGAGCTTTTAGCCAAGGTTCCATTAGAGAATCTTGAGGATATTAAAGAACCTTATGCGACAAATGTTTTCCTTTTTGTTGTATGATTATCCTTCTTTAAATGTTTGAATTCCACAAAGTTATTGCTTTCAACTTGCCTTCTTTCATGGAAACCCTAAGTTGTTAAATGAGGTATCTTACTTATCCTATGAAATTAGTTACTCTTGTGATGATGTCACAAGTTCTTGTTTCTAATAATTCAATGATTTCACACTACATATTATTATATATTTCTAGACATACTTTACGTAGGACGTAGGAGCCCAAAAATAATCTTATAATAGGAGAGACTAAACTAAATATCTTTACTCCCTCTTATCATTGAATTCATTCAGCTCCTTCCATCCTATCCAATAAGCTGAATTTTCTTTTTCTCCTATTTTTTATATTTTCCTTTAAGGACCATATTTTCTTCTTCTAGCATCTTTTATGTCTCCAACGTTGTCTACACGAGAGGACTTTAAGAGTTTCTTATCATGAATTCAAAGGATACCTATTTAAATGACTTCACCTATCTATGAGGATTGACACTGTCCTCCTTATGCACATACCACATATCAATTTCCTTGTAAAATGAAGTTATTTAAACCAAAGATAAATCATAAACATGAAAGATACTTACTTGGAAGATTTAGAGGAGATACTTAGCTTGATGCCTCTTTGAATGAGATTCTTGCTAGAGCATTATTGAAAACCTTTTACCAAGAATTCATGAATTATCTAGCACCATGCACGACAAAAAATGCTTTGGAGTATATGTTATTATGATATTTGAAATTTGCTTCATCATCTTAACTGCTAAGTTACTTTGAATCCTTATCAGGTCTTTATGATGATTGATATATTTGACATGGAATTGTATTGCTAATACATAATTAGACAAAATGATAGAAAAGATATATCAATGACTTCAAATAAGACTCTTCAAGGGGGCAACCTCCTTTACATTACACAAATGAACAATTCTTGGATGATACAAATGACAAGGCCTCCTTTCTATATATAGGAGTCTAAGGGGTCATAATATAATTAAAGTTGACATAACAATAATATTGTGAGGGCACAAAAATAAGAATAGTGGGCTTTTATGGGGAACAATAATAATAATATGGGGACTACATGGGCACAAACAATATTGTAAGGCGGTTTGCAGTAACAACAATAAGGGGATAACACTAGTAACATAGGGAACTAACATGACCCTCTCCTCCAAAAAAAGTGTTCTCCTCAATGCTTGAGTAGTTATGGATGCTTCTGCATAAAATTATCATCCTCCCATGTGGAATATTTAGTGGGTAAGTTCTTCGGCTTAATGACATACTATGAAATTGATTGATTTCGTATCTATCTGGTTCTCATTTCCATGACTGCTTCAGGTTCCAATATGATTTTTCCTTCCTCATCAAGTTTCAGCAATATTTTTTGAACTACCATCTTGTCACCTATAACCTTATTTAAGCATGAAACATGGAGAACTGGGTGCACTTGGGATGATGCAAGAAGCTCCAATTTGTATTTCATAGTACGAATATTTTGCAACACCTTGTAAGGACCATAGTACTTTGTTGATAATTGTTTATTCTTCCTCTCTTGCTTGAGGGTCACTTGTTTGTATGGTTGTAGCCGTAAAAATACCTAGTAGCCTAGATCTAAACTATTTCACTACGATGTTGATCTACATGTTGTTTCCTTCAATTCGACAGTAAAGTGAGGTTATCCTTTAAGAGTTGGAGAACTTGTTATTGATGCTCGATGTGATCTTCCACTACTTGAACCTGAGAATGATTTCCCAAGACTTTTTGGAGATCTTTAGAAATAGATGATTTCATAGTTTGAAGCTCTAGTCATCATAATTGTGCAATTACACCCCGTTGTTATTTCTTTATAAGCTTTGTCATGTGATTAGAGGTTATTATATTTCTTGATTTCCCTTGATACCCCTTAATTCAACTTCATTTCCTTCCTAGAAAAATTCAATAAAGCTTCTTAAAAATTAAATGTTATCGTACCCAAATATTGTAACCATTGGACTCCTAGTACAACGTCAACACCATCCATTGGAAGGGAAAGCATTGGACTATTCAATACATATTATCCCATGGATAACTTTATATTATGGAACTTTCTAGATAAATTTATGATTCTTCAATTTCTAACCATCACTTGAAACTTTGGTGTTGGATATAGGAAGAAATTCAATTCCTTGGCTATCTTACAATGAATACAATTATGGGTACTACCTGAATCAATCAACACTATTACCTTTTCCTTCTTGATATGCCCTTTTGTTGTTAGAGTTTGAGGAGTGGTTATTCTTGTCAATGCATTACAAGATATGGTTAGATTAATTTCTTCTTTCTCTGGGGTTGGTTTCTAGTGTATATCCTCTTGTTTAACATTTCTTGTTCCTTTTCTTCCTCCTCTTCACAATTTATCTAAAATAATTTCTTCTCAGCACACTTATGAGCTTTAGTGTATTTTCTATCACAACTATAAAAAAGTCATTTTGATATTTTTTCCTCCAACTATTGTGGTGTAAACCTTGTAGGTTGTGGAATGTTAGGAGCAACAATACTTCCATCTTTAGAGTTGTGAGTGGTATACTGCCCTGTTGCCATAATTTTGCTCTCCACTTTTTTGGCCACCTTGAATGCCTTGTCTAATGAATCAAGTTCCTAAAGATGAACCTCATGCTCGATGTTATCCTTTAACATCCATATGAATACTTCAATCCTATGCTTCTATGGAATATCATTTACACTTATATTCAATTTTGGAAGTCCTCAATGTGCTCTGTCATTAAACCCTTTTGTTTGAGATTTATCAATTATCTAAAGAAGGTGTTTCTCTTTCTATCCTCATAATTTGTTATCATTTCCTCCATAAAAATTGACCAGGTAACAAGTGGTTTATGAGAAAAAATCCATCTATACCATATCAAATAATTTGTTTCTAAATAAAAATATGCAATACATAGATTTTGTAATGGCTTCACATTATGTAGACCAAAATATTGCTCCATATGTAGTATCCAAGTTATCAGATCCTTTTCATCAAACTTGCTCATATCCATCTTTGGAATATGGTGGCTCTTCAATCCAATGTTATATTCTATGAAATCATGATTAATATTTCTTTTGTTCTAATGATGAGTTTCCTCTATTACCTTTTCACAATCAGGAAGCCTTTCTTGTAGCAACTTTGTCTCACCTTCCTTAAAACCTTCCATGTCTTTCCTCAAATCTTCCATGTTGCCTTTAAATTTTGTTTCTAAAGCATCGATATTAGCTTCCATGCCGTAGATAAACACATTTATTGTAGCTTTGATCACATTATTCAAATCATCCATCCAATATTGCTTATTAGATGTTTCCATTTTCTTGATTCGAGTCATTCTTTTTCTTAATTTTAAGAGCTCGATATTGAAACGATTGTAACTCTTTAATTTCAGATCTCCAATTTTTTAAATTCCCTACTTTGGTAGCCCTCTGAGTACTCTTTCTGACCCGACATGTATTATCAATATTGTATTCTCCAAGAAAGAGCTATGCCTATTCTCTCACACTAACATAATTGTAGACAAGTTCAATAGACCGTGATTGTATGAAGTCTCATGTGTCATGGCTTACACCTTAGGCCCTACAAATAAAACCCAAAAAACTACAGTCCATGCAATTTCCAACACTTCTTAAAATATTTCAATTCAATGCTTAGAGAGAGATTTACAAAGCATTTTCCAAGGTGACTTGTTTGTGATGGAATTTGAGAGCTCGTAAAAACCCTAGTTGCTTTGGATCCTATGTCTGAAAATATAACGAACCAAGATCAAAAATGTTTACACAATGTTCAATACAATTTTTTCTAAATTTTGTTTTGATTTATGCTTCCGAAGTTTCATATAAAAACAATTATGGATAAAATTCCATGATGACCTATTTTAGATGGAATTCTGTAGCCTACGAAAACCCTAACTTCCTTAGCTATGATATCTGCAACTATAAAGACAAAAGATATAAAATTTGGACATGAGGTTTAGAAGTATTGTTTCTCAAATGGGTTTTACTTTCTACTTCTTCAATGTCGTAGAAAAAAAGTTATACCGAAAATTCCGTAATGGCCTATTTGAAGCAGCGAAACTGTAGAACCGAAAGTTCTGATACCAAATGTTATGCAACTAGCTCACAGAAAGATATAAAAGATAGATCAATGAATTCAAAATAATCCTATTAAAGGGGGGAACCTCCTTTACATTACACAGATGAACAATTCTTGGATGATACAAATTCGAAGACCTCCTTTCTATATATAGGAGTCTAAGGGGTCATAATATAATCAGAGTTGACAAAAGAATAATATTGTAAGGGCACAAAAATAACAATAGTGGGCTTCTATGGGGCACAATAACAATAATATGAGGACTAAATGGGCACAAAAATATAGTAAGGTGGTTCTAGTAATAACAATAAGGGGCTACACTAGTACTATTGGGACCTAACATAGGCAAACGTTTCATTGAGGAGATCACCGTCTTATTCTAGCCAACTACAAGAGAGATAATGACATTTGATTGGAGCATATATCTTTGAAATTATTAATTCTCTATAATAATTATGTTAAGATAGTAGATCCTAAAGACATAAATAAGAAGTCTTTTACCTATGGTAAACACATCTTGCTCGTGAAACCCATGATGCAAGGAATACTAATACATTTGTTTCTTCTTTAGATAATATTATAACTACAAGTGGTAATGAAAACTTAATCTAGTTACATTTTCTTCAACACTATGGACAAGCATGATTGTTGGGTATGCTTCTTGTGTAAACATGGAAGATGTACACCATGTTTTCAATGAAATACCTAAAAAAAATGTATTTTCATGGAATGCAATGCTAGCACGATATGCGCAAAATGGGCTAGTTGAAGAGGCTTGGAAATTATGGTGTCAAAAGTAAAGGATTGATACTAAGATAGAAAATGTTACCTTTTTCATTGTTCTGTGTCCTTGTGCTAGCTTGGAAGCTTTTGAGCAAGTTAATAAGGTTCATGACCACATCATTAGAACTGGATTTGAGTCAGATGGCTTTTTAGGGAGTGTTCTTCTTGACATGTATGAAAAATGTGGCAGTATAGAGAATGCCCACCAACACTTTGAGAATATGTGAAAACGAGATGTGGTATCATGGAACACTATGATCATAGCTTATGCCCGGAATGGATACAAAAAGAAATCCCTTCATATCTTTGTACAAATATTACATGTAGGAATGAAGGAAAACCACATTAGCTTCATTGGTGTCCTTTCTGAATGCAACCATGCCGATTAAGTCGATGAGGATTGTCATTACTTTGATTCAATGAGGAAATATCATGTAATTGCACCAATAATTTACCACTATCATTGCATTCAGCCCTCTGCATTGACCAAACCTCTGTTTTGAAAGGATTTGTTGTGTCTGCCTTATGCACGTATTAGCCATGGATTTTGGCTAGTGTCCACTAAATTATAAGGCTCAACATATTTCTTTAAAAAGGGCCAAATAGGCAAGACTATGTATTGGATTAATAAATATCCTAATGTAGGTTCACATACCACCTAACGTGTCCTAAATCATGTTTTCCACTACCAATGCATATCTGTATTTTATGAAGGTGAAGGTTTCTACATGCCATATATCCCATAGCACCCTATTTTACATTGTGTTTCTTATATCATTACTCTTTACTTTTGTATTCATTTTCATTGCGGAGGTTACCCTAGATTATTTTGAGAACTGCACTTCGCTTGGTAACAACATATAATATATGGGTTTTTAATTCATTTCTAACAAAAAGTATTTTGCATTCTTTTAATTTTTCAGTTTATTTTGGATGTGCACATCCTATTTTCATAGATTTGATGTGGAATGTTTAGTAAACTTCTAGTAGCATAGTGTTTAAATAAAATCATTTGGTGAAGGTTCTGTAACATACAGTCGGTTTTATTGGGTTATTTTTATGCAGATTCTTTTGGGAGTTTGGCACCAAGTATTCTGAAGAGAGGATTACAACCTAGCTGTCTGATCTAGTGCCATCTTCCCAGCATGAAATCCCTCTTCACCTCATGAAAAGCTAGATCACCCAACAATACAATGCTTCACAAAGAAACTAACAACACTTCTTTACAAAATACAAAATTCCAGCCTTTGGATCTCTAGGATGAGGGATCCATATATAGATATTTCCAGGGGGGTGAGTCAGCTTCTAGTATTTTGATTAGTGTCATTTCAATTATAATTCTTGGTTCCACTTGAAGATTTCATGATCTCTTACTCATCCCTGGGCGAATTCAGAGAGGCAAGTGTCATATGAGCAGTTTCTAGAAGATTCATTCAGTTTCCACCTAGCAAACTGCCTCTTCCATTTGTTTGCTCTCACTTATCACACCCTCTATGTGTAACAAGTGAGATGCATTGCACCCTCAACATCGAGTAGTCTGTAGGGTCTAGTTTTGACCAGTTCTGAGTAGTTTTTCAAGGAGGACTTATGGGAAATGATGTAATTAGTTGAACTTGAACCTTTAGGGTATTAAACAACACTTTAGGGGTTTAGAAGCCCTTGGTTTATGGACATATGTGATTGGGGTTGTACTGCCCAAATATGTCTACAACAGTTGCCACCTAAAGCATGAGGTCGCAAATCTTCTGATGTCGGGTGAAATGCTTTATCATGAGGATCCGAGTTTTTTCGAATTAGAAGGTTACCTGTAATAAGATATAATACAATACATTATCTTCATAATATTTTCATGATCTAGCTGAGGCAGGCATTCCCATGCTCAACTTTATAAATTCATTTTCATGTTCATAGGACAAATAATCGTCTGTATGGCAGACTGATGATTCTGGTAGAGCCATCATCCTTTAGCTTGGATGATTATCTGTGCAGCTATGGAGTACATTTGATCTCTTTATTTTCCTGAATATATTATAGCCCGAATGGATGAAACTAGATCTGTGGTCTTCAAACTCGTTCAATCTTCATCCAATGTACAAGTCAATCCATGTGAAAAGATGTTCTGATGTCGAACATGGAAAGACATCACCTCGTTACAAACAAATGATGTAATCTATTAACAGGCACGAGAGGAATCATTGATAATTATGTTGACCCTTAAGGTACTATAGTACAATTCATGTGGTATGAATACATGAGTCGATGTCAACTACCACCCAAAATATTTCGGTCGAAGGCCATTGATGTAAACCTGCCGCCGGAAGTGAGAACCTCGCTATTGAGGCATGCGAGCTTCAAAGTACTGAAAGGGTTGTTCCTAAGTCAACTTCTTAGATAATGAGCTGATGTTGACAAGAAGTGACCCGCCGTAGGAGGGCCTTAATGAATCCCACATCTACAACATGAAACAGAGCAAATGATTTTGTGGAGGTGAAAACGATCTGACGATAGAAGGTTCGGGGTGGTGGTCATGAAAAATTGAGCATGACGGTATTGTAGCAAATGAGGCATTAGTTGGGTTGGTGAATTCTATGGGTGACTTCTCTTGAACATTTTAGTGACACTAAAATGGATGGTACGGAAGACCGATGGTGATATGACCAGCAAATGGAATAAGCCAACCTGACTCAATCACGGTGACAGAGTGAAAGTGTCATGTTCAAGAGCGACCTCCTACCAATGAGGCTCTTCAAGTTTTCTTCCCTTTTTCCCCAGTCATTGCTGACTAGTACCTCTTTATTTTTGTCAAGCTTGAGGAGAATAACATATGCTTGTTCTATAATTTTCCCTTCGAGCAAACTTGTCAATATGTCTTAGCGAACCTAGCGATAATGAAACTCGCTCTTGTCCGTATGGACAAGTTTGTCGCTATTGTTTTAACGAGTTTAAAGACAAAGATAACTTGGTGCTTTTTAGTTTTAGAGAATCTGAAAAGAGGCGGAAAGAAAACTCCAGTAGTCCCTTTTTGTAGTATAATCTCTTAAGTTCGAAAAAGTATAAAATAATACAAAAGGGATGATTTTTCTAATCACTTTAGCAAGCCGAAAAGGACAAGTGCTCGATCTTTTTGTGTGATGATCCCTCAGGTCAAAAAAGATAAAATATAGAGGAGGTATGGCACTTCCAATCACTTTAAGGAGATAGAGAGGCCAATTTTTCAGAAATCATTTTATATTTTACGAGTCTGAAAAGAGCTTAAAAGAGATTGTTTTTGAGGAACGAGTGATGTTTCTGGGTAGCAATTGGTTCCAGATAAGTTTGGAACTTTTCAATCACGACAGTGTAAAGAAGGTGGCTAATAGAATCACTCATTGTAGTTGTTCCTCAAAAGGGTAAACAATCAAGTGGAGGCGTATAGTCGGCTAAAAAGTGGAGGTGATGGTAAGAACACGACCAAGGCTCAAAAGCTGATAGCAATGCGATCATAAAGGTTATTTACCAAAGGTAGGCTCATTTTTTAATGGGCTTGGACTCTAGGGGAACATATGCTCATTGCTAGGTTTATTTTGTAACGAGCTTGAACTTCACGGAAACATGCTTATGCCAGTCATCTATTAACGATGTCTCTCATTAGTAAGTTCATTTTCTACGGAGCTTGCCCCATGCAAAACTTTTCTCTAGAGCGTTTTTTATGCAAGCTAGGAACAACCAACTATTGTCCTAATGGTTAATGAACTACTGAGGTTAGGTAGGATAGCTTCATACAAAATGTTTACTTTGCTTTGCCATCACCACCGGTCCTAGCAAAGGTGAATGGTGGATCAGACCAATCGCCTAACTTCAGCAGTTAAAGTTAGTAAAAAACTACTGGGTTATAGTTACATTGGTCATTTTTCACTTTCATAAAAAAGGTTTGCATGCCCCCAGGAAAAAGAAATGAGAGTTTCGAGGTTACCATATGGAAGTTCTTGCATTAAAGTAAGGTTGCTTTGTCCACATTGCACACAAAACACTTCCTTGGCTCTATCGATCGAAATAGACAAAGGTGAAAGGTGTGGATCCACTGCCAATCACATAACCTTTAATGAGGGAATCATATTCCAGACTAATCCCATATCTTAAATGGACGAGTGCATCAGACTCGTCATATATCCTACAAGGAAACCTATCTTTTATCTGGGGTATTCCTATCGAAGCAGGACAGGGCACGTGCCCCCTAGGTTTCATCATATTCATCGAATCATTCGGGATCATCAGGCGGATGGACTGGAGGTTGATGATACATTCCTTTTGTAAAGAGACCATTTAGGGATGACATTTGACTAGTAGCCTTGTTCCAACTGGGGAATGAAAGATGGTCAATGAGTTGGACCATTCTGCCCTCATACGGGAAACACATCACCCAAAAGAGTGAGGAAGCAATAGCCCCCATGCTATAAATGTAGTGACACCCAAGGAGTAGATTGTAATGTAGAGGACGTTAGACTACCATCATGTTCAGATGAATGATTTTCCTTCTCAAAGTTATAGGAAAATTTGGAAGGATCCCTAACGGTTGACTAGATCCTTTATTGAAGCCTAAAAAATTTCGAATCTGACGTAGAAGCGATGGCGAACCAAGCGCTTCCCAAGTAGTTGGGGAAATGATACTCATAGAAACCCCTTCATCTATGATAGTGCCAGCCATGATCATTCTGTAAGCTTGTACTATGATCCAGAATGGTAGATTAGATGATAGGCAGGGTCTCTCTATTAGATTCCAATCAAAGGAAATGACTAGATTGCTTGGAGGAGGGACCAAGTAAACGGCTAGATGAATCTCTTGAACTGAGGAACTTCCTTCATACGGTGAAGGACTGGGTAGATTTCCCCCATGTTCATCGGAATCTATGTTAACAAAAAGAATTCGAATAGTGTCGTTCTCATTCTCTTTGGAGATTGTATCATCTCAAGGTGGACCTTCTGAAGACAAGACCTGGTTGACTGTTGTCTTGACCTATTGAATTTGGTTCGGTGTGGACTCAGAGGGTTTATATTCAATGATATGCATTTTGATTGAAAACAAAGGTGTGTCAGGAAGATTTTCAACTAGCGATGGACTTGGCAAGAGTTTCTTGTATCCAGGTTGAAGTCGCCGCAGTGAAGCAAGACAGTTATCCAAGACTCTTTTAGCTTCGTCCAGGAAAGGACAATGGTGGAGGGCATGATCACCTTCACATAGCTTCCAAGGAAATTTAGATCTTCCTTTTTGTCCATTAACTTCATTTTCACTAGTTCATGGTGTACTTTCAACATGATCGACAGAGGTTGAAGACACCGGATTTTGCAAGAGGGGAGACCAGTCCCTCAGGATCCATGTGATGCAAGGACAATCTCAATGATAGTGGTATCCTTTGCAAATGAAACATGGAGATTTAGATTTGGATGGTGCAGTGTGTGGATTTTTGCCAAATGACGTAGGTTTCCCCCTTTCACCATCGGCTTCTTCTTCTTCTTCTCCTTCCCTTTCTTCTTCTTCTCAATTACTTGGTTTTTAGTGTTACTAGTTTCACCAAGCAAAGGGGAAGAATGAGAGGTAGAAACAGAAGAAGTAGAAGGTGGGGCAACAACTCTAGTATCATCTGGTTGCTGATTTGATTACTTAGGAATTACAGTGTTTTGAACGACAGAGGTCGAGAATATCCATAGTTGTAGGCCAATTGTGAGTCCTGGAAGGGACAATGTAGCCATGTATGGAGCACCAATATATCCCCAAGAAGTGAAAGGACTAGGATTCCCCCCACGGGGAAATCCTTGATTGGTGGACTCCATTTTCTCAACCTAAGACCAATGAGGGAACAATGATATTATTCAGATTAAAATAAATTTTATGACGCTTTGACACAACTTGCTTTTTCAATTTTCAAGAGTCGAGAAAAAGCTAAAGATGACCCTAGTAACCTTCAATTTTTAATGAGCTTCAAGTGACAAGTGCTCAGATGGACCTTTTCTTTTAAGGAGTCTGAAAAGGAACGAAAGTGACTACTCTGGAAATCTAGACAGAGGGATTACCAAACCAATCACAAAACTGAAATATACACCTCGGTGGTAAATTATAGAGAAATTACCGAGGACCTTATGTACGGTAGTCAATCTTCCCGAATGCTGTGTTCAGTGCGTTGCGATCGATAGGGCGACAAACATAGCTTCCTAAGAATAAAGGATATCAGCCTATTGTGGTCTCCCAATATATACTCGACGGTACGTGTGAGCACAATTCCGTATTGGCACTTGTCATATCAAAGAGGAGGAATCACCCAACCTACGATGAAAATTATAGTTACCAAGTTTTACGACATCAGAATACATCTCTAGCCTAGACTTCTAAATGTTGTGCATTAGTTTCCAAAGCGTTTTTATGTTGATTGAGGTTTATTTTATAGTTGATCTTTCTTAAGAAGTTTTCCTTTCAAGGTTCACCACGTGATGTAGATATAAAATTCCTAAATATGAAATCTTAAATGATAAATAGTCATTTGTTTTATTTTAGCAATGAAAATCCTAGCTACTAAGGAAAGAAGAGTATGATTCTTTCAACAGAGAGCAGAGAGCACACACTAAATGCACTTCTCCTAAATCATTTTCCACATGCAGTTTAAATGCAAATGCACATGCATGTATTTGTTTTTTTGCTTTCTTAAATTGAGAATGGCAAAAAGAAAACCAGTGATAAATCTGAATTACTTTTCCTCAAATCGATACTTTAGAAATTTCTTTTAAAAAACGAAAGGAAGACTAAGACGACACTTCAAAGAATTGAAAATTCAAGTCAAATACAATGGAAAAAGTACAATCGACTATCTAAAAGAGGAAGACTTGATGACACTCTTTTACTTGACTGAAAACGATAGTTTTGACACTTTCAAATCAAAAGATGACAATTTGATTAAGCTACTATTTGCAAACGAGGACTGTAAATGAGGAAAATACGTAATAAAAACATTTACACTTCCTTATCGATGGAGGCTGAATAATGTAAAGGAAGAGAGCTTCAACAGTGAGATATTGATCATAGACAGCAAAACCTACTGAATAGAGGTGAAAACAATGAAGAAAAACCGAACTCTGGAGGTAGAAACAATCTCACTCAATCATCGCACCTGTCCTTAAGGGAAATAGGGATGCATCTCACCTGCAGCACACGGGAGGTGCGATGCATCTAAATTGCCAATGAGAGACAGTGCGATGGTCCAAGGATGAGACTAAGATTGGTTTTCACCCACAGTTTGCATCTAAGTTCAGGGATTTAGGTTGAGATTATGATAGGCAGTAAACACAAAGTATAGGGGCTGATCTAATGAGGTTATTGAGCTACCACCAGGGCTCTTAGGATGTTTGTAAGTCAGATTTTCAGTTCATAAACCAACCTGGAGATTGACTGAAGCATTGTTGATATACTTTACAGTTGCATAGAAAAAGTAGTTCGAAGGCTAGTTGGCTAACTTCAGGCTTTGTCTGTAGTTTATAAAGAAATAAATAGTAACAAACAAACAAACTATTCATTCCCCAGTAGAGTCGTCATTTTGCTTATGGGAAAACTACTGTCTATTCAGATCTGCTAGTTCCACCAAGATGGGTGGCTATCTTAGAAACAAACAATTCAAAGTGACTTGCATTTTCCTTTATGAGAGATAGATGAGAGAGAAGCAGAGAGCACCAACCTCAGTCTTTTGCTTGGCTCCTTCTTGTTTCCTCTCTCCCTTGATAGAGCTTTCACCGCTCCTTTCTCACTTGTCCCACTTCAAAGAACACCTGTAGAATCAAAGCAGAAAAATACCATCAAAGCATAAAGATCTATAGCCATAAACAATATAGGATTAGGTGTACATTAACCATACAAATGCATACACGAATAGAAGATTCAGAAATATAGAAGTATATGGAGGAAAACTCAAATAGCTTTATTGATAGAACTAGTAGAAGAGAGGATTACAACCCAGCTATCTGATCTAGCGCCATCCTCTGAGAATGAAAGCCCTCTTCACCTCATGAAAAGCTAGATCACCCAACAAAACAATGCTTCACAGAGAAACCAATAGCACTTCCTTACAAAATACAAAATTCCAGCCTTTGGATCTCCAGGATGAGGGATCCATATATAGATATTTGTAGGGGGTGAGTCAACTTTTGGGATTTTTATTGGTGTCATTTCATTGATAGTTATTGGTTCCACTTGGAGATTTCATGATCTCTTACTCATCCTTGGGCGAATTCAGAGAGGCAAGTGTCATATGAGCAATTTCTAGAAGATTCTTTAAGTTTGCAGCGAGAAAATTGCCTCTACCATTTGTCTACTCCCACTCATCACACCCTACAGAAGGGCCTTTTAGTATGCATCACACCCTCTGTGTACAAAAGGTGAGATGCATCGCACCCTCAGCATGGAGTAGTTTGTATTGTCTAGTTTTGATGAGTTCTGAGTAGTTTCTCAAGGAGAACTTTTGGGAAATGATGTAATTAGTTAACCTTGATCCTTTAGGGTATGAAACAACACTTTTAGGGGTTTAGAAGCCCTTGGTTTATGGACATATGTGATTGGGGTTGTAGTGCCCAAATATTTCTATAAATAGAGGGTAATCTCGTGGCACTTGAGGCTGATGTTGTATCATGTTCAATAGTACTTCTGGATGGTATCCTTCTGAAGCTTGGGTGCTTGCAGTGACAAAGGATGTTGTCTAGAGGTCAGCGTAACTGCCTCTAATACCTTTGCTAGTAGTCTTGGGGCATAATTAAAGGATGTTGTCTAGAGGTCAGCGTAACTACCTCTAATACCTTTGCTAGTAGTCTTGGGGCATAATTACCCCCGTCTATTTTTGGAAGGCCCTTGTTATTAACTTTCTTGTATTTTGGTGTCTTGTCCCAATCACCTAGAGTGGAAATACTCGAGAGTTGTTTGATTGCTGATATTTTTAGGGATTTTTTAGTGAGTGTTCTTTACTCCTAGTAAGATTATATTTATAATTTTTTGAGCCTTCAAGTAGATCTTTTAAATAATTCAAATTGGTTGATCGACCATCTCAACAGTCTAGGAAACTTCATGGGCTATCACCTACAAGTTCTGGGCCTTCTCCTAGAAGGCATAGGAGAAATTCTACCAGTGGTTTTCAACCAATGGCAGTAGGCACATTAGAGATTGATCCTCTACTTGGGGTCATTAATTCACAAGATAGACCTGGCATGAGTAGAGAGTTAGAGAGGAACACACTAGTTCTTTCTTGAGTACATTTTCAGTCCAAAGGTAATATCAAAGTTGAAGAGCTTTCAGATTCAGTTGCGCCTCTGAATTCTCCTCTTCCTCCTGAACATCCATATGTTCTATTGTACATCGGAACCCTGAATCATAGGCCTTCGAGCCTAGGTTTACACCCATCTATTCCTTCAATGACCATTGCTGGAAGCATGGCATCTACGATGAGTGTTGAGAGTGCGCAGACTCCCATATCTATACAAGGAGGAGGAACTATTTCCATCCCTTCTATTAATCCTACCACGACTATATTTGGGTATACTTCCATTCCGTTAATGAGTGGAAATTCTCATGCTACTGCATATGGTTTTGGACTTATCCCTTATGGAAGTTGTCTCATGGTATTCCTTCAATTCCTCTGAACATACCATCAACTGCCTCCACATCCATGATGAGTGGATCGACGTATTTTCTGTGTTTCACATTTGCAAGTGGTCATATACCACGCTTCAATCCAACAGTATGGTCAATGCCTTTTCCCCTTACAGGTCAAGGTAATAACCCATTCCAGAGTTCGACAAGCTGTGCGGTTACTGGGATATCAGCTGTGAATCAATTTTATTATGACCAACAAGGGAATGTGTGATATTCTTCAATTAATTCATTTTATAATTCCATCCTTTGATAATGCATGGAATCCTTATCAGGGGCTATCAGCTCCCTTTAACACTTCGCTAGGGGGTAACTTCATTAGTTACAGAGGATTTCTGGTAAGAGTTGGTCAAACTTTGAATTTTGCTAGACCACAAGGTGTACCTTGTGGTTCGGTAGGCTCTATGAGTCACTTCGGGAAACCTGGTGTTTTTCAAATCCAGGTCATTCTTTT
Source organism: Pinus taeda (assembly GCA_000404065.3). Taxonomy (NCBI): domain Eukaryota; kingdom Viridiplantae; phylum Streptophyta; class Pinopsida; order Pinales; family Pinaceae; genus Pinus; species Pinus taeda. Next base: position 97,821 of record APFE030284124.1, read on the forward strand.
TAGACATTTTGGAACCCCGCCCGCACTAGATGGAATTCCCAAGGTCCACTGCAACTCCCTTTTCTGGCCATGCTGAACTTGCCAGACTTTACTAAATTGAAAAATGATCCGATTTGGTACGATTCGGCTTGGCCTCCGGTCTCAACTAAACTTCTCTCGGATATCCCAAACTTCAAAGGGAAGATTGGTGAAGATCTGGGAGACCACGTAACCACATTTCACTTATGGTGCTCATCCAAATCCCTGATAAATGATTCAATCAGGTTGAGGTTATTTTAGCACACCCTAACTAGAAATGTAGCCAAAGGGTATATAGAGTTGCCAGGGGGCACCTATACCTCTTTTTGTGATTTGGCCAATGACTTTTTGAACCATTTTCAGTTGCTTGTCCGATATGAAGCCGAAAGTGAACTTCTGTCTTACTTTCAGCAAGACACTACAACTCACATTTCGGCTCACATCCAACAATGCAAGGGGAGGAAAAGGCTTACCAAAGCTGAAATCCCATGAGAATTCCTCCTTGAATGGCTTATCAAATCATTACAACCTAAGATCTCAGAGGATGTGTCTCTTTCCGGTGTTTATATGGAAGAGGAGGCCATTTTCAGAGCCCAACAATTGGAACTGATATATTCTCATTCTGGGGTTCTTCAGGAAATTCTACATGATGCTCCTAGATCTAAGGTCAATTTAGCCAAACCAAAACGAGGTCACCATGTTGATGGTATAGATGGATCGATTAATGTTAACATGGTGAACATATTGAATCAATTACAACAATTGTCTCTAAAAACTGCTTCTTCTACACAGACATCATCATTTGTACCTACACCTTCTCAACCTACCTCTATAAACACAGTCCAGATCACCAACCCCAAAGGAAATCAACAATCCAATGGGAAGAGGAAGGGATGATGTAGGAAGAAGAACCAGGAAGGAAAAGGCAATGCAAACGAACCTGACAATGATGCTGGAGAGGGTAGGAAAGAGTCCAAGAAAAAGGTAGAATTTCCATGCAAGTTATGCAATGGAGATCATCTAACTCACCTCTGTCATAAGATGCAAGATGCTCAACGCTTATTAGTACTACAAGGGTCCTCTAGCTCCCAAGCTATTCTGACTAACCCTTTTCTACAAGGGCAACAATTACTTGCTAGCATGAGTTCTAATGTTGTTGCCTCCACCAAGGGCAACCAGGAAGGGGAAAATTTGTCAAGTGTTTATATGATGAGCTATCATATCAATGTCACTATGCAAACAGATGATTATGATGAATCAGAAACATCTAGGGTTAAATCTGTTCTCGAATCCACATAACCACTTCATATTGACTAGCTCCCTATTGAGTCTATGCTTCAGATATCGAAAGGCTCTGCAAAGCGTTGAACTATTAACCCCAATGCTAGGGAAGCCAAAAACTACTCAATTATAGAAGATCTGGCTCAAAGTCCTTCTGCTATGTCAACATTGGAGGTACTCTAGTCATGCCCTTCTCAAAGAAGTGCTTTACTTTTGACAATCGGTGTAGTAGACCCAAAGAATTCTTTAATGCTCACTTTTGATATGTTGAATGTCAAAAAGAGACTTCCTCACCATATGGCTTTCCAGATAAAGTCCACATACAAAAAGACCAATATTTTTCAGACTGTTATAGATGAGGGAGATTTCACATACATGATGTGTATGTCATGTTGGAAGGCCATTGGATCACCTTCAGCTATTCCTTCACAGACTCTTTTGATGGTATTTGATGGACATTCTCATTGGCCACATGAGATAATCCCAACCTTTCCTATCTGTGTTGGGGGAAAGGTAGTGAATATTGAGGTAGAAATCATCAATGCAAACCTAGATTATAACCTCCTCCTAGGAAGGAATTTTATTTACAAGATGGATGCCATAATTTCATCATTATTCTGCATCCTCTATTTTCCACATGAGGGGAGGATTGTTAAAGTTGATCAATTAGATTTTTCTCCAGGTGACTCTCACACAACTTCTGATTCTACCGTTCCATTGGTGGAGAATCCGCTTAAACCAATTGAGAATTTATGGGAAAGGTAGTGAATATTGAGGTAGAAATCATTAATGCAAACTTGGATTAAAACCTCCTCTTAGGAAGGAATTTGGTTTACGAGATGGATTCCATAGTTTCATCGTTATTCTGCATCCTCTGTTTTCCACATGAGGGGAGGATTGTTAGAGTTGATCAGTTAGATTTTTCTCTAGGTGACTCTCACGCAACTTCTAATTCTACTATTCCATTGGTGGAAAATCCGCTTCAACAAATTGAGAAGTTAGGCATTGGGATGTACTCTTCATTAATGGGAATATTTTACCTTCCTGCTCCTACAACTAGAATTAATGCGATTTCATTCTCTAGGGGACCTTCTCAGAAATAGTTCTTTCGAACTCATTATTTTTTAGACCCTTGGCCCTTACCTTCATCTACCGCCACATTAGATGGAGGGCAGGTGGGTGGAATGGAATTTCCCATGTCTACAACAAAACTTGCTTATCTTTCTATCCTTAACTCTACAAACAACCATCCCACTCCTTTTTCACTAGAGGAGTTAGATGGGGATGTGGCTCTGGCTTGGACCCTCGATTCTACTTCAGCTTTGGAATGCTTGGATACAGTCTTACCATCTGAAGAAGAAATTTTGGAAGCAATGATGGGTGTGGATCTACCATGGAATTACTTACATCATCGTTCATATTTTCTCTCTCCATTACATGAAGTTGAATATAGTTTGTCCAATCTGTCTACTAGTGATGTTTATACAGTTTCAAACACTTCGGCTCCAATGCAATTTTCTACTGAAGGTAACATGTCAGTTATCTCAGGAAATATACTGTGAACAACTCTAGGAATCCTAATGTAATTGAAAATGTCCTCATCGGAGTTGACTATTCCCCTGAATAAATTCAAATCTACACCGATCTATTCAAAGAATTTCGAGATGTGCTCGCTTGGTCTTATGAGGAAATGCCTAGAACTAATCCATCTATAGTCCAGCATGAGATCAAGACATATGAAAATGCCAAATGTATTCATCAAAAACTTCAATTGGTCAATCCTTAGAAAGCGATAGCTATTAAAGTTGATAAGGTGGGTTTCATATACCTCGTTCCTCTAACTGAGTGGGTTTCCAACCCAATCCCGGTAGATAAGAAGCAAGGAACGATCCGAGTATGTATCGACTTTAGGGATTTAAATAAGGCTTGTCGAAAATGCAATTACCTCATGCCTTTTATTTATCAAATTATTGATGAATATGTGGGTAAGGAATTTTTTTCCTTTATGGAAAAATTCTCTGGTTATAATCAAATTACTATCCATCCAGAGGATCAGCACAAGACAACGTTTATCTGTCCTTGGGGCACATTTGCGTACAAGAAGATGCCTTTTGTCCTTAAAAATGTTGCAGCTACTTTTCAATGGGCCATATCTTATTCTTTCCATGACATCAAACATGTTATCAAAGCATACTTGGATGAGTTAGCTACTAGTTCTCGCAAGAGAATTGATCATCCCACGCACCTTCAGTTAGTCTCTAAGAGATGTCGTTTTTATAAAATTCGGTTGAATCTGAACAAGTGTGTTTTTGCGGTCACATCAGGTCGGTTGTTAGGATCCATTGTATCAACTGAAGGGATTCGCATTCATCCTTTCAAGCTTGAGGAAATAATTCAGTTACCTCCCCCATCTTCCATTCATCAACTTCAAAGTCTCCAAGGAAAGGCAAATTTATTGAGGAGATTTATAGCAGATTACACCAAGATCAGCAAAACTTTTATGCATTTCCTTAAGAAATGAGTTCCATTTTTATGGGAAGATTTTACATAACGACATTTTCATGCTTAGAAAAAAAAATTAACCTCTTCTCCATTATTAAGTCGACTAGATTATGGTAGAGATTTCATTTTTCTTCTTGCTGTAGGAGAATCAACCATCGATATGGTTTTGGTTGAGGAGGATGATGCTCTCAGTGAGCATGTAATCTACTACTTGAGTCGAGGCTTAGTAGGACCTGAGCTACGCTATTCTCCCATCGAGAAATTTGCGTTGGCAACTATCCATGATTTTTAGCAGCTTCGTCATTACATTATGCTTCGTAAAATGTTTGTCTTAGCACTTGTCAACCCTTTCTAGTTTGTCCTGAGTAGGCGAGTGATTGGGGGCAAGTATAATCGATGGATTTTTATTTTGCAAGAGTTTTATCTCGAATTATTGTTAGCTAAATCTATGAAGTCATTGGTTTTTGTGGAATTGATTTCAGAGGTGCCTTGTGAGGAAGCTATTGTTTTTGAGGAAAATTTTCCTGATGAATATTTATTCCTCATTTCTTCACAAGATCCCTGTTACGAAGATATCATTATATATCTCCAGACTTTGAAGTTTCCACTTGATTTCTCCAAAGATGAGCATCGAAAGTTACGTCAGCTTTCTGAAAAGAATGTTATTATTGGTGATACATTATATCATAAAGGGGTTGACTCAATCCTTAGGCGATGCTTAACTTTGGAAGAATCTGAGTCAGTACATAATGATTGGCACAGTGTAGCTTGTGGCGGTCATCTATCACGGCTTGCAATATCCCAGAAAATATTGGGAACAGGCTACTTTTAGCCTTCAATTTTCAAAGATTGTATTAAAGCAGTCAAACGTTGCCATCCTTGTCAAGTTTATACTCTGAAAATGTGCGCGCATCCAGTTCCACTTTTTCCTGTTATCACTGTTGGTCCATTTACGAAATGGGGCATTGATTTTACTACTTGTAATCTGCCATCGACAGGGAATCACAAGTACATCATCATGGCTATGGACTACTTTACGAAGTGGGCTGAAGCCATGCCTACTTTCAAAAATGATAGTGAGACAGCAGCCTTGTTTCTCTTCAACCAGGTTATTTCGCGATTTGGTATCCCAAGAGAGATTGTCACTGACCATGGCTGTCACTTCCAAAATCAACTGATGAATGAATTGGCTCTCAACTTTGGCTTCTAGTAGGATCATTCATCTCCATATTATCCTCAGGCCAATGGGTGAGTTGAAGCCGTGAATAAGTCCCTTAAGATCATCCTACAAAGGAAAATTGCTAAAACTCAATCCAATTGGCACATCATGTTGTATCCGACACTTTGGGAATACTGAGCATCAGTTAAGGCTGCCACTCATTTTACTCCTTTTCAAATAGTTTACAGGTTCGAATCTATCTTCCCTATCGAATGTGAAATTTCGTCCCTTAAGCTAGCTGTAGAACTTCTTCCAGAGACAGCTAGTCTCTAAGAATGTCTCGTTCATTTGGAACATGTTGATGAGTAACGTCAAGATGCAACCATAATAAATGAAGCCCATAAGAAGAGGATTACAACTCAATATCATAAATTTGTTTGTCCTTGGGTTTCTTCTGAAGGTGACCTTGTCTTAGTCTATGACCAAAACAAAGACACCCTAGGGGTAGGCAAGTTCAAATCTATGTGGTATTGTCCATTTATAGTCAAGTGCGTTTTGAAAAAAGGGGCTTATGAATTAATTAAATTTGAAGGGAACAAGTTGGCAGAGCCGAGAAATGGGCTCTATATTAAGAAGTATTTTGCTTAGGCTTCGACCAACCAATCTCTTGTTTGTATATATTGTATCTTTATTCATATATGTCTAACATTTTGTTATATCGATATTTTTTAATCTTCTTTGGCAGTTACTGATGGACGATTTGATATATTTCAGATTCGCTGATGGTGCAAGTAGGCACACTTGGAATCTTTCTTCTGCGGCTTGGGTGATTTATTATCCATCTGGCCAATTGATGGTGTCGAGGGGAGTATGTATTGGCCCTGCTTCGAACAACATTCCCGAATATATTTTTGTTTTAATTTATTATCTAAATTAATATCTTATGGGATTGATTCATTGGTAGTTTAGCTAGACTCACAACTGGTGCTGTCGCTTTTAAATAACACTTATCGAGTTCGCGATCCTTATTTATATTTCAAATTTTTTATAGTGAGAGTGTTGCAACAATCATTTATTTATGTCACATATGTTCACATTCCACAATCTGAGAATTCATTAGCAGACTCTATTGCTAATCAAGCATTAGATTGGCACATTAATCATTCATCAAATTAAATAACATAAAAAAAATTGAATCTGTATATATATCATAAAATCGCCTATATATAGATGGAGTGTTCAAAAATAATATACAAAATTGGGACAGGATACCCTTAAAATTTGGGCTTATGCCCATAATCATGTCTAGTCATAAATAAATCTATCTATTGAGCTAGCTCAGGATGAGAAGTTAAAATGTTAACCACATTATTGGCTACACACTGAGGTATTCAAACCCAATCCCGTGGTACCCTTACCACACGGCGCTGCATCTCCTCGGGAAGATCCTCTAATGCTATCATAGGTACCTGGTGAGTTAGTCTCACCAAGTTTCTCTGAACAACATAAAGGACTCTCTTTGTCTTGGTTGTCACCTATTTAGCCCCTCTTCCGTGACGCCTCTGCCTCGGAAATCCATCAGGTCTCACTGGACCCACATATAGAACATGGCCATTATATTTTGTCATTATTTTGTGTCATCAATTTTTTATTTTTTTCAAGTTCATTTCCTATTAAAAATTCCATAAAAAATTATAAGACTCACAAAAACGTAAAATTTTTTATCTATGTCTCCCCATGCCACATTTGGTGGTAACACTAAGTCTAGATCTCCTCATAAATCCATGCCAACATAGGGTAGTCATCAACTACGATGATCCGTTGATCCCACCAGGTGAAACAAGCATCATCAAAGTTCATTTTGGGCACCTCACTACCCCCAAGGTGCCTCATCAGGTCCACCCATCTACCCATTCATGGATCTCTAGGGTTGCAGATGGACACTAATACTTTGGGATGTAGCCCAGGTACCTTCTCAAAGAAGAATGAACACAAGATGGTTCCATATCCAAAATGGTTCGTCTGAACCTTATCTATAGAGCTAAATTCACTCTTCATATTAGTTAGAAGAAGCATGCACTAGTCAAATACTGTGGTAAGACATTCCACTGCTAGGCTCATAGATACTGGTGACATGTGATGCAGGGAAGCTGACCCATTTACCCGTGAAATGGTAAATGGAAAAATCCTCAATGATAGACTTTCCACATGTTTTGATTGAAATTTGACTCCCAATCTTCTTTGGATGTCCAAGGAAATATATATGGACATATTCTTCCACCAAAAGGCTACCTCTCATCTTGCCCATCAAGTGCACGACCTCCCCTCTTCGGGAGACACCGGTAATGAAATAGATAACTTTGACCTCAGACATCTGGTCGATCATGAAAGTGTCATCCTTTGCACTCTAGTAGTGGATCAAAAATTCTAGCAAGCACATATTAGCTTTCATATTTGGCGCCACAGCCTCTCAGAGCATCCAATGCATTTTGATCATTCATTACCTCATTACCTATGGTTGTATGCTCTCTTTCCATCCAAGTGATAGTCATCCTACAAAAAATTGAAGTTTCAACCGTAAATTTATATTTTAAAACTTTAACTCACATACACGCAGGTTCCCTTTACACACAGTCGCGTGTAGGGCCATCGTATATGCAGGTTACTCACATCCAACCCACGTGTACATACAGTTGAATTTTTGGGCATAGTTTCCCATGGTAAAAACTTTGAAAAAAACTTTTAAAAACTATCATAAAGCATTACAAGTAGGATTTGAGGATTACCTGGAGACTTTGGGGTTATTCAAATAGTCCAATTATTAGAAAGAAAGCTTGCTTAGTTTTGCTACACAACTCTTTGCTCCAAACAGAAATGAAAAGATAGTGAGTCCAAAAGTCATTATATAACTTTCAAATTGCAAAATATTTCTTCAAAAATTGATTTTTGTGTCATGGACTTTTTGACCTGTGGGCTTAGATTATCGAGAGTGGGTTGTTTGTACAGGAAATTTTGGAGACTTCTTCGAGATGTTGTTTCAGTCCCACGACCACTAACCTGTTATGGAAAGTATCATTCTCTCACTGGAATTTAGGTTAGGGAAAACAATTTTCCATTACATCTTACACAATGGCCTCCATTCAATGATACATTAGCCATAGGGTCGACCCCATCATATCTTGGTGATTTTTTAAAATCATGATGCGATGGTAGAGCCATCCATTACATGGGCATAATAGGTAGATCCTCGCTGACATTGTTGCCCATTCCGTTATACTGAGTAGGCTAGGGAGTCCCCTTTAGTCTCGCCATGACTGATACGTTGAAGACACATTCTCCTTTCTTTCGCGCTAATTTCTGACCTTATTCCCTAGAGGCTCATTTGCATTGAGTTGTACTATTGCATTGCATTTTGACTATTTGCACCTTTTGGCCTTGAGACGACTTCACTTGGACTCATGTTTAGGCCACTTATTTGAGCATGTCTTCTACAAAGTGAACCATGTAATTACTTAGCTTCTACAACTTGATGCATCCTTTTACCCATGGAAAGAGCATCCCTTTGAGTGGCCTTGACTAGTTTGACCTCCCTGCATTAAGCATAGGAATGTTCCCCTCCCAGGAACTAGATCATCTATTTCTCTGACAGTCGTTCTTTCCACTATACTGTAGCATTATTTTATTCATTTTCCAGCTTAAATAAAAAGACAAAAAAAACTATATATTCCAAAAAGAGTCGGAATGGGATGACATTTCCATATTTTGTTAGTAGTTAGAGTCAATCATGTTGCCCTTGAACAAAGCACTCAAAAGAAAGTCTCTCCTCCATTGGGGTGGGATTTAATTAACTTAGGCGCCCCTTAACCTTGTTATTGAGTCAGTACTCCTATGATTGGTTACCTCTTCCAAGCATATGGAGAGTTTTCTTATGCCTCTTGCATGAAAAACTTATGCAGAGTTATCATATGCTTCCATATAGTCATCATTGAGTCATGCTTTTGTTCAAGGGAAGTAAACTTTAGTCAGCCTCTTTGCGGTGTCCCTTGACCTATTTTTCAGTCAGCCATACCTGGTTTTTAGTATCATGTTTTTCATCACATCAGTTATATTGGTCCCTTTCTCATGCTGGTTTGAGAAGGTTTCCATTGACTTCTTGCAAGTGGGTCTTGTCCTTATCGACTATGACAAATTGCTCTGAGGGCAGATCTAAAGCCATACGCTGGCCCTATTTTCATTATTGATAGGTCACCTTGTGTTCAACATCGATCAGTGTCATGGGTCTTTGACTGAGTGGTTTCCCTTGTGTTCGAGATCAACTTTCATTATCACAGACTGGGATTCATGTAGTGCCTTGGTTTCCATTTGACCCTATTGGTGGATTCCTCACCTCTGTGTCAACTTTCATTATTGGTTGGTTCAGAGGGTTTCTATCGTGCGCTAGCTACATCTTGTGTACACTAGAAATGTGCTTTGGTTGGGTTACTACATATTTTTTGTTTGATTCCTTCCACGTTATTGGCCTATGGGTTACACTCGTGCTAGATTGATGAAGGATGCCTTAATGCCTTCCTTCTAGCAGATATTTTCCTATTGACTACAACTCATTTTCTCTGGGAAAAATATCTAGAGTCCATTTTGTAGTACCTTGGGGTTTGCAGTCATAAGTGGCAAATTCCTTCACTGTCAGCAATGGGAAACCATCATTGTCTCCTGATTGATAGATTCTTTCAAGTGTTCAACTTTAGCTCATTCATTCGCACTTGTTAGATTGTACTGGGTACCTTGACTCTCATTATCATTATATGTGAGTAGTGTCATGTTTGTTAATAGTATACATCAATGATTGATAACCAAACGATTTCTCACATGGTCGAGCTTAGATCATTCATTCCCATCGTGTAGTAATGTATCAAGGCGATTGGTGAAGACCTCAGGTTTCATCAACATATTTTGGTTCACTTGTCAGTTGCTCCTATTTCTACTAGTTGACACCATCGACCTTATATGTTGCATTTCTTCACAGCGACATCTTATATGCTAGCATCTGAGTTGCGATGTAATATCATTTTATTCCATCATGTTCATTTGGTACTATTGGGATCAGTTTTTGACATCATTGATTAGCTTCATCTTTCAGCATCATTGATTGTCCTCTTATATGTGATATTCAGACATGTACTTTTCTCAATCACGATCAGATGATCCATTATGTACTCTCAGTTCCTTTATACTAGTATACATATTGGATCCGCTTGTAATTGATCTAGTATGCCCATCTCAGATAGTAGTTTCTTTCTGATCTCTTTTGATGGCTTGGCAGGTTGAATTCTCGTGAAGTCCTTCTCAGTCTTGGCATGATTCTTTCAATACACTTAATGTATTTTAGCAATCATGTACCGCTTCTGACCTCATATACTAGGGGGCATATGTTATCGCACCATTTACCACTCTTGGTATATATGATGCTATGTTTATGGCCTAGGGAAACCCCTCCTTCCAAACTTGGTCCAAATATATAAAAAACAATGTTTTATTAACTGTACACTGCTCTTCCCAGAGATAAAAGCGTGTACACGCAAGTCAGTTAATACCCAACCTACAAATATGTATTAAAACACTTAAAAAAATAAATTTCCTTAATTTTGGGTGTAGTTCAAGGGTTTTACCTATTGACTACCTCCTATTGACCATGCAGAAAACTATTTCCCAGTTGTTTCCCAACTAAAAAACTCATTGGGAGAGGTATAAATAGAACTCTATGGGAAGGTATTAGGGAGGAGAAGAGATATAGTTATTATACTGAGATTATCCCTGACTGAGTCTAATAAATCTCTGTGCCTCATGCACTTCCCAAAGCTTCATGAAACCCTTGTTTCCTTGGTTATAGATATCCTTCCTTTTGCTTCAGATATCATGGTGTCGGTGATGGAATATGATTGTTGACGGCTAGGATAGGATGAATCCAGAGGACGGTTCCACTTGGAGCCAGAGAAAGACTTAGGTGAATTCTCTCCATGTTATTTATAGCTTATTTCAATAAAAGAAATGTTGTCTTGTTTCCAAAATTAACTAATTCTATGCATCAAATTATGTTTTAATTAATATATGAATGCCATTTTGAGGTATGATCAATCATTTTTTTATATGATATAAAGTTAATTTCATGAATATGATTTACTTCTATACTACTATGTATGTTTGAATTGAATGATTTTCAGGTTTGAAAAACATTGGGAGTTGTAGAGGTCTGAACCCTGCGAGACCTACTCAAACGAAGGAAATTTGAGTACGATCACTCCTACATAGTTTGATAATATAATAATATTGCCTAATTTGTTTGAGTATTTCTTGTTGTAGTTTGCTTCTGCTCTCTTGGTGTTCTAACCCAAAGCCCTAGGGTACTTTCACCTGAAACAATAGGTCGGTATTATGGTCAAGACATGTTCTGTTCCACGACCTGTATTATGGTCAGGATATGCCAGTATTATCTATAATTACAAAACTTAATGAATATAAAAAAATTTAAACTCTTCTTCATCTCTTTTATATATATCCTTTTGGTTACTTTAACAAGTGAATAAGGAAAATTTCAAAAATTTCTCTATAAATGCTCTCAAGGATAAACAAAAATAAACACACATAAAATATGAGAGACATAAACATGGTAGAAAAGGCCTAAGAGCCTCATAGTTTCCTTTATCGTTCTCGTTATAAAATAATGTGTGTAATACAAATATAGATGTAAGAGGATATTTGTCTCAAGTTAGTCCATCAATCGTGGACACTTTGGTTGAGCAAATATCGCAACCACACACTAATCTAGGAGCCTAACTAGTTGGAGAGAATATCTCAATCAACGAGACCTAAACTAACTCCTAACTTTGAGGAACAATCTAGAAAGTTAGGAATTAAATCCAACTTTCATGATTTTAATTATATTTAATATTTTTGGACTTATTGTTGTTTTTCCAGTGAGAATGAGGCTAACATTGCCCCCCTCAATGATATGTCCAAAGTAAGAACTTGTTACCGTATCCAAGTCCTCGTGTTGAAACTGCTAATCCTCAACGAAAACCTACTTGAAACACTACCCAAACAAGATGCTGAAAAAACTCTAATTTGAAGAGAACAGACCATGAAGCACAAATCAGTTGTAAGTCTAATATATCCCTAAAAGTTGCTTGACAACTCCATCAAATGCCAAGTTACAATGGACATGAATCCATCTGTTTTTTGCATGGTCCACTAATCATCAAAGTGAACAAAATAATGTACACAAATGTTCTCAATCCATTAGTGTATTTTTGAGGTCTAAAATGGGCCTCCTCAGGAAATTATAAAATAATAACATAAATAATAAAATAAGATTAGATTATATCATCAAATTTTAGAGGGAAAAAAGAGAAAACTATTTTTTTCAACTTATATTTTCAACTTATCTTCGTATGGGTTTACTCAAATTTCTAGCGAAAACACTCGATGAATGCATAATTTGATTCCTCACCTAAGAAGTACCTATGTTGCATAATTTTGATGGACCCCGCTACAAAAAAAATGAGAAATACATGAAAAACATGATTCCAATCAGATTGCTTCATGTATTTCTCATTTTTCTTGTAGTAGGGTCCATCGAAAGTATGCAACATGGGTACTCCTTTGCTGAAGAATTAAATTTTGCATCCAACAAGTACTCCCGCTCAAAATTTGAGTGAAAACTTAAGGAGATAAGTTGAAAAAATAGTTTTATTATTTTATTATTTTTTAATCTTTGTACTTTTTTACTCCAAAAATTGTGAATCATCCGCCATGGTTGACATCATCATCCTAAATCCTCTTGGTTGTGATAAAGTTTATTTTTGTTGTCCATTTTTCTTCGGAGGCCCATTTTAGACCTCAAAAATCCCCTAATGAGCATCCCAATGGCTTATCCACTAAAAGAAATTTGATGACACTCACTCAAAAATTTGTTGATGATGCCCACTAGAGAATTTGTTGATAATGCCCATTTCTTTTTTACAGTGCCCACTGGATTCTTTTGATGATGATGCCCATTGGCTTCTTTTGATGATGACACCCACTAGATGATTTAATAATGCCCACTGGCTAATTTGATGATGTCCACTTGCTACTTTTGATGATGATGCCCACTCGCTGATTTGATGATGCCCACTAGCTGATTTGATTATGCCCACTGGCTTCTTTGATGTTGATATCCACTAGCTGCTTTTGTTGATGTTGTCGAGACTTTTAATCTAATAACCACCATCAACTCCATTATCATTTCCATCCTTTGACAACTGAAAGGAGAGATAATGATCTGTATTTGATTTCTGAACCCCCCCCCCCCCTTTAGCTGTAGGAGAGTTTCACTTTTGTATTCCCTCGTTCAGGTGCACAAGACTACCATCTAGATTTAAATGTTTGTTGTGAAAGGTGACATTGAATTATGTGTTAAAACTTTTACAATTTTTTGACTCTTGACAACCATTCCCAAGGATAAATCCAACCAAAATTGATCTTCAATCTAGGTGGTTGGTTTTGTTTGCAACATTTCTGTAATAAGTGATTTTGCTTGCCACAATGGTGACAAGTATGGAGATCAAAACAATGATCCTCCATATGACCCGCTCTTTGACAATGTTGGCATTTGGGTTTGTCTTCAACTTTCGCATGGATGGCTGATGTTTCTTGATGAAGAAACCCTGCATTGATGAAATTGATTGGCTTTGAATAATATGGGATATGCAAGTTATTGTCATGTTTTCATATCCTAAGCCACGTCGATTTGGTGCATTGTATTTCCTCCCATGGCTTGATGATTGGCCTGGAAGAAGAAAGTTGAACTTGACCATCGACAACTTCTACACTTGAGGTTGTTTGGATGAGTAGCTTAGAATCATCTTTATCTTCATTTGTATGATTGAAGGGATCAGAAGCATCACCATTATATTTCAACTAATCTCCTTACAGTTGTGACTCCAGTTGAAGAAACTAAATTGTCTCATGTGTTTGTTGTAGATGCACTGAAATATCAGTAAGAGTTGTTTTTCTAATTTTCATTATGTCTTTAGCAATAGACAGGATCATCTTGTTAGAACCCTGTAACAACTGAATGTTTTTCTTCATGTGAACTCGCTCGCCTGAATTCACACTCACTTGCTTCTGACACTTTTTGGATTTTTTGAGCTTGATTAAACTTATTTGCTTGATTGTCGCTTTGAATTTCATGCTCGCTTTGAATATATGTTAGCAATTGAATGATGGAACTCACGCTTGCTTGTTGTAGAGTTGAACTCACTCACTTTATTCTTTCTTGATTGTTTCTTGAATTTCACGCTTTTCTTGTTGTCTTGAACTTGTTTACTTGCACATTATACTCACTTGAACTTGCTCACTTGATTGAGGTTATTTGTAAAATAAGGGTGTCGAATACTATCGAAAATTCACCCAATAAAATGTTTACAATGATTTTAGTGACTACTTCAAGTGAATTTGATGACTCAATTGAAAATAATCGACTCACTTGTCCTTTTATCAATTCAAAGCCTGGGTGTCCGGATCAACCGAGAATTCACCCTTACAATTCAACTCAATTTGATTGCAAGTTAAATTACAAAAAATACGAGTATTTGCAGTTACAATTTTTTTTTGAGTTGACTCTTACAAAAAAGCTACAAGTGCATCACCCAAAAGTTGATGTATATGACAACTTCATTAACTTGATTTCCTTTATTGAATCATGTTGAATTTCATGTTGATGTAGAATCATTTTGAGTGCTGATGTTGACAAATTCATATTTTTTATTATGTGTTGCAACTGCTCGATTACTTCTGCTTTTCTTACTTATGCTTGATTACATGAGCTTGAATATAATTTATTATGTTCATGCAATTATTTAATTTTTTGTGTACTCCATGTGTATCATTTTATAAATATAGTGTCAAAAATAGACACAAAAAATAAGCAACATCAAGAATCTAGAATAGCGTGCGCCATAAAAAATGTACTCATGGTGTACCTAGGATCCCCTTATTCAATTTCGGGCAGATCTAGGACACAACCACCCAAAAATGATATCTTTATTATGCTTGATACAATGTTTGATTCACTTTTCAATGGCCTTTGTCATGATATATGCATTTCGCTTATTTCCATACAAAAACACGTATACATCAAGGACTTCTAAATATGTCTTGACGTTGGATAATGACTCCTTATCACTCCAAATTAAAAAATTTAATGCACCTTATCTCTCCAAAAACCTTTAAAAACATCAACCTTATTACAAAAAATGATAATTTCAAGCTTACAACCCCCTTAAGCATTTTGTCTTCAGAATTGAATGAACATCAACTAGTAAAAAGAACTTTCAAACGAACCTTGTCACTTCGACTTTCAAAATTCAACTTCAATTTCTACTCATTCTCTCTCAAAACACTACTTTGAATCACCACTATTACCTTCCCTTAAAATTCACTTATCAATCCAAAAACGTTTTACAAATTAGAAAGCATAGCTTATTTCTCCAATTTACAAATCTTCAATTATCATCCTTTTTAAAGTTCCATTAAAATAAAGTCACTTTAAAAGGTGAAATAAACTTTTTTTGATATCACTTTTAAAAAAAAGTTATATAAACGTTTCAAGCTTTAAACTTTAAGCATATAAAAACCATGCATATGTATTTAATTGGAGATTCTTCGTTAGATAAATTACCGCACTATCATTTTTGAGAGAGAGGCAAATCCACTCCAAAATGGATTCTAGGTTGGCCCTCAATGCTGCTCTTTCTTTTCGGCTAGTTTCTCCATCATGTTGGCTCTTTTCAACACATATCGTTGTGTGATAATTGCAAAGTAGTTACAATTACTGACCCACAGTCATTTTTCACGCAGATGCAGGCAAGACGCAAGGCACACTTCTACACCATTTTCGTCTGTTTGTTGAGCCCCAAGCGACCAAATGTCCATTCAGCCTAGAAGCAATCAAACTCTCGCCACTTCTCACTGCCTAGAAGCCATCCAAAAATGATTCATTTAGATCCATAAAATATCGTAAAGAAATTTGAACTTCATCCTCTTTAACAACACACGGTATCGATCTCAACAACTATAAAATTTTGGATGACCACAAAAGGATATAAAATTTCAGACTCCTATCCCCTGTTACTCTGTCCACTGTGACTTGATACAAAATTTTAGACTCCTATCCATAATTTTCTCAGCCTTTTTTTTTTAAACAAGGCTGCTCTGTCATATAATTTGTTGAGGCTTAAGATTCAATAGATGACAAGTCCCGTTAGAATGAAACCAGTCGAGGATTGGGGGCATCATGTCAACGAAAACAAAATATCATTCCACATTATTATCAATTTCAGATAAATCTACCACTGTCGCATTCTCAATCATGCCATCAATTCCTCGTCTTGTCCACTCCACGACATCTACTATACATGGTAGACAATTTACTACAGTCAATGCTGGATATGGCTACGGAAGAGTTGATGATGCTAGATATGGCGGTGGCTATGGTGCTGCTGATACTCGTGCTTATGTCGCTCTTGCTGGCACTAGTGTTAGTGTTGGATACCCAGGAGTTGAATAGGATTTGAGAGTGGAAGTGGAGTGTTCTTCAAGCTAACTTACAACAGCTACAAATCCACTAGCTCTATTACAACACACATCGAAAAATTGAAAGTTAGAAGGGTAATTTGCGCTTATATGGGTATTCTGCATAGATGGTCCTCCTCATCAGGATCATAAATCGTTGTAGGTCAAACCACACACTTGTAAATCTTCTTTCAGTAAAAAATTAATCAAATAGACAAAAGTGAAACTTTTTAACATAAGCCATCTAATTCAAACGATCCAGAAACACTGGATCTCTCGGAAATCTATTCCACCAATGCCATTGATTTCAAATAGATCATTTCATGATCGAATACTGGAAACTTGTGTCTCATTCAAGGGATCTATCTGAATGGAAACAATAGTAAAATTCTATTTCGAGTGTTGCAAACAAAAAAAAGCTCCTCACACAAAGTTCTCCACAGAAGACAATGACACTGGCCACTTGAAGCTTAAAGACATTATTTCGTAGTTAGTTTTCCAAATCTGACTAAATGACACTTCTAGTGACCTCCTTCCCCCTGTAATCAACTATTCTCTAGATTTTAAGTGCGATGCCAATTTTAATTAAGGCATTGTATATGCGACAGATCGAGAGCCAAGAATTCAACACATTATCTCTTCATAATACTCAGCAATAACAAAGACACGATTTTACATAATTTGACTTTAAAACATTGTATTTAGTAACTCATAAAGAGAAAATCAATATACGAAGTATTGTCACTCTATTTGACCGATGTCACGATATTGAAATAACCTTCCGACCACCAATCGAATGGAGAGAATCATCCATTACGACAAGTAGCATGACGCAAGACAACAATGAGAAAAGTCGAGATGGATAAAAGATATTTTCATTCAAATAATACTTGGCAAGAGTCTCATACACATTTTCTATTCCTCCAAGAAAAGTGCTCCAGTGCTCAAGTCCTTTCACACAGGTGCACACAACCACCTTATATTGCGACCTCAAAAATAGATCTTCCACACAACTTGCAACCACCAAACAACGCACACACATTGCAACATTTCTACTGCAAATTTCTTAACCTTGATCTGATACCACAGGGAGGATAAACAAAAATAATGACACATAAATCACATAAATTATTAAAGAAATAAATATGGCAAAAAAGGCTTGAGAATCTCATTGTATTCCTCTCTCATTCTCATTATGATATTTTGTCTCAAGCTAGTGCATCTATCTTGGACACTTTGCTTAAGAAAATATCTCAACCATACACTAATCTAGGAGCCTAACTAGTTAGAGAGAATCTCTCAACTAACTAGAGATAAACTAACTGCTAACTTTGAGGAAGAAACACAGTCTAGAAAGTTAGAAATAAATAAAACTTTCATGATTTTAATTATATTTAATACTTTTTGACTTATTATTGTTTTTAATGTGAGAATGAGACTAACATGATCTACACTTTTTTATTGTTTGTGAAGGAAAATATTGTGATATTTAATATGGAAGGGGCACAATATTTCAATATTTGTCTAAAGATGATGTCAGAATAAGGTACCTTATTTATAAAAACTAGTTAAAAAAAAATTATTTAAAAAAAATTCAACGAGTTTAAGCTTTTAATTATCACCATCTTATTTCAAAAGTTATATTGTCATTTTTGTGCCATAGGTTTCTTAAATAGGATAAAATATATAAATCTACAAGTATAAAATAGTAGCATTATTAGGGTTTTTATTCACCAAATATCACTCATCTTGGCCCTAAAACAACATAACTGAAACTTTTCGGAGTCAAACTTGGGCTGACCAAGTTTGAGTACCAAGTACATGTAAGTTGAGCTCCTGTTGACATGGGGTAAACTCAATCAGGTTATGTTTCATTTGTTGGGTTTCCTGTAAATGCCCAAAAATACTCTGGAAAACTCATCATTCTGTCAAACAAGGCTCTGATAAAAATGTTACAAACAATCCTATTTGATCACCATAAGAACATCCAATTTAAGTAGGAGAAAATAGAAAAATATACAAGGATTAAATATTAACATAACCAGGCTCTTCAGTCTTTCAGTGTGACTCATCCTGGCCTTAAAAGAGCACAATTCAAACTTGTTCGAGTCAAACTCGTGTTGACATGAGGCAATCTCGGTCAAGCTGAATTTGATTTGTTGGGTTATCTATAGATTCCCAGAAATCCTCTCACAAACTCATCTACCTGTGCTTTTTCTTCCTGCATTTTCTCCCCTAGAGTGAATGGGACAACATCATACTGAGAGGACTCTAGACACACACATGACTAGGGAGGGTTCAGATAGTTTAATGTTACAAATTGTTTTCATACCCAGAACGTACCCTTCAAGTGCTACAACCACTTGGTTGTTAGTCACAAAATAGATGGTAGATACTAGATCTTACTAGTGCTTAGTTTCATTTCAAATTGTTTTTGGATACTCATTTTATGCAAAGATATTTTGTACACATGATGTTTTGGAAATATACTTATATGGTATATGGGAATATAAAAATTTGATACGAATGATTTTTTTCAAAAAAAAAAAAGTGAAAAATGTGTATTTTTTATATTTTTGCATTTACCTTGTTTTCTTGAGCGAGATTAAACTCTTGGGTCTTCTATCTTGTTATGTTTTTCCCTAAGCTAAGTCCAGTAACATTGTAAAATATAATTGATAATAATGAATGTGTTGATTGATACAACTGATCTTGATGTTATAATATTGTTGAGTAATGACAAGCTTAAATGGACACGATTTTGGGGAACTTAGTTTATTTATATTTATTATAGATTTTCTATTTATATTAATTATGTTCATTACATTGTTGGCATCATTATACGCACGCGAGCCCAAGTTTTCTTAGTGCCTAACATCTTGGATTGTTATTGGGTAAGCTATTCCAACGTGGCCAAATATTTGGTATGGTCTTTAAATTGGCTTATGCTCCCATATAAATCCTTCCCACAAAAGTTAGAGGATATCTTCTCACAATAGTTTCAAGAAAATTTTCCCTCAATTGGAATTTTGGCTTTTTGGCTTTTTAATGGATTAGATCAAGGATTTTATGGAAAAACCATTCTAAAATATTGCAGGAGTTGTACCTTCAAGTTTTTGTGGGAGGTTAACATTTGTTGATAAGTTTGAGAAGATACAAGTTAACAACCTCTAATTGAGTGAAACCATGTCTTATTGGAGTGCTCATGGATTTTTCTGATGTTGTGTGTGCCGAAGTGCGATGATTTGAACTCCTAAATGTTTTTCCTTTGTCCTCACTGATTGCTGGAGACTGTAACTCTCTATGCTCAAAATTGTATTTTCTTGGGTAGACATAGTAAAAATTGCACGAAAAATCTTAGTACAATGCAATTTTCTGTTTTACTTTATTTTTATTTATTTGAATAGTGCATCATCCTGATATTTTCTTTTGGTTGCCTACTGAAACTTACAGATCTATGAAATAGTTAATGAATACTCATTGTGGGTGAAATTTGTAGAACTGTGAACATGTTGGTGAATACTTGCTTTAGAGTTAACCTCTCGGTTGATGAGTCAAACTCACTGAAAACGAGTTTGACTCGTGAGCCAATGTAAAACTTGGCGAGCTTGGGATTCACACAGTCAGATTCCCTTCGATGTACTGAATGCGTGTTTCTGAATTGCTTTGAAGAAAACTTGATAAACAATGATTGCGAGGAATTGGAGTTGGAAGGACTTTGAGAGCATAAGATGAAAATGCGGTGGTTGTGGTAGATTTGCTATAAACTATGAAAAATTATTAAAAATGGTGAAATTATAGAAGACTAGCTAAAGAATGTTGGGATTTATGATGCTTGACTTTGCCCATTCTTCAACTAGATATCGAAATATTGCCCAGCCTCATTGCTGAGTATGGCATTGAGGGTCGATTTTAAAAGATAAAAATAAAGATATGGTTTTATTTTGATTGAACTTTGAACTTAATATTGAATTCGCATGTTTATCGGTGTATTGGACAAAGGAGAAGCGGGGGATAATATCCTCTACTTGGGAATGGATAAATCAACCTTTATTATCCAATTCCCAATTAAAGACAATGATCAAGACATCAAGGGCAGGGGAAAAGGAAGTTATCCAAATTGAAGGATAAGTACGTAGAAATTGTGGCTCAGTCAACATCATTAAGATTATTTTGCATGGATATAAATACACAATTTCTGATGTCAGGCATGCATCAAATTCAGGGTCTAATGAATGCCTGAAATATTTTGTCGAGGAGGAAGCATTAAAAGATCATTTTAATTAAAGTAATTTCAACATGGCTTTATATGCCCAATAATTTTACAATCAAGTTAAAAATAAAGTGGAAATGTATACTTCCCAAGGAGTTAGCTCATTCAATGGTCACTAATGTTGCTTAACATTAGGATAGTTCCATGCCAGTAGGTTCCTGTTTCAAAGCACTCTGGTTTAGGCACGTTAGTATACGTCAATGGGTTTACTAGTGATGCTAATCATGAATGTGGGGAAGCATCGTTGAGTTTTACTACATGGTTTTCCTTGGAAAATAAGGAAATGGACACTCTTGATGGGCTCATAGTGATCCAGTTCTATGCTTTGTGATTGTCACCTAGAAGACTAAACTAAGACGTTTTGAGAAAAGATAGGAGGGAAGGGTTAGACTTATACATGGAATGCTACTATAGGGTGATGGTGAGATTCATGAGGAGAACATGGTAGAAGGCATGCAACCACTGATTTAAAATCCAATATGATAAATGAAACTGCCAAATTTAGGTGTTCAATGGCCTGTGTGTGGCTTCCATGATCGGGGAAATTCTTCTCTGAAATCTGTCTATAGATATATGATAAAACAGAATGATGATGGTGCTATTCCAGGATTTTGTCAGAGTCTACTTCACTACAGTTGTCAATACAGTTAATTTAAATTATAGACTTGCCAAATTCCTATGGAATGGCTACTATTTTGATTGTTTTGCTAAGACAATACGTGAGATAGTTCTAGCATTCTTACTGGCCAATTTTAATGGTCTTCTTGAGCCTGGATTTCACGAAATTGGAGTTGACAAAATTCTCCAGTCTGGTGAGTATTTTTTTTCATTCGAAGGATGTTGAAGACATTTCTTTAAGGTCACTCCCAGAAAAGTATGCAGTCATTTCAAGTCTATTTTTTTTCCCATTTTGATGAAGAAAACCATAATTTGGGGTATAATTTTAACACCAGTTTTTTAGGGTGCATGTCCTTAATTGTTTCTCTCAAATATTTGTGTAACACCATAGTCACCGTCTGGTTTATTTGTAGGCCTAAAAAAAAGTATGTGTATGCATGCAAATACATGGTATTTCCCTTTCTTCATTGTTGATACAAGTGGAAACTAGATTGTAAATGCAGTCTCTGCTGTAGTCGAAACATACAACAAATTTTTATGTAAAACCTACATTCTATCATTGTGGTGGTTACTTGTATTGCTGACATTATTGAATTTTAAGAATATAAAATATGAGCTCGCAGTTAATAAATTTCTTGTTTGAATTGTTTCTAATGTAGCGGTGATTGGAATAGTCCATCTAGTCTTTCGTTTCAGTGGTAGTGTACTAGAAAAAGAAGAATCAAGGGATAATATCCTCTATTTGGGAATCGATAAATCGATCTTTCTTATCTGATTCTCAATTAAAGACAATGATCAGGAGATCAAGAGTGGGGGGAAAGGAAGTTATCGAAATTGAAGGATAAGTACGTAGAAAATTGTGGCTGAGTCAGATGCTTTTACATGGAGATAAATACAAAATTTATAAGGTTGGGCATGCATTATATTCCAGATCTAATGAATGCCTGAAATATTTTGTCCAATAGGAAGCATGAAAATATCATTGTAGTGAAAGTAAAGAAGTGGAACACTTCAACATGGCTTTCTATGCCTATGATAAAGTTAAAATAAAGTGGAAATGTATACTTCTCACAGAGTTAGCTCATTTAGTGTTCATCAATGTTACTAGGCATTAGGCTAGGTTCTTGCCAAGAGGTGCCTATTTGAAATCCTTTTTAGGCACATTAGTCTACGTCAATGGGTTTACTAGTGATGCTAATCATGAATGTGGGAAACATATTTTTGTTTTCCTACATGGTTTTCCTTGGAAAAAAGGAAATGGACACTCTTGATGGGCCCACAGTGAGCCAATTCTCTACTTTATGATTGTCACCTAGAACATTAAACTAATATTTTTTGAGAAAAGACACGAGGGAACGGTTCAACTTCATGATGCTATAGGCTGTTGATGCTATTGATGAGGATATAGGGTGTTGATGCTATTGATGAGGAAAACATTGTAGAAGGCATGAAACCACTAATTTAAAATCCAATATGATTAATGCAGCTCTCAAATTTACGTGTTCTTAGGCATGTGTGTGGCTTCCATGATCCAGGAAATTCTTCTCTAAAATATGTCTATATTTCTACGATAAAATACAAGGATGATGGCTAAATTTTCATGAGTTTGTCAGCGTCTACTTCACTACAATTGTCAATACAGTTCATTTAAACTTTATACTGGCCACATTCTTAGGGAATGACTTCTATTTTGATTATTTTTCTAAGAAAACACTTGAGTGAAGTTTAACATTCTTACTCGCCAATTTCGATGATCTTCTCGAGCTTGGATTTCAAGAAATTGTTGTTGACAAAATTATCGAGTCTCGTGAATCTTATTTTTTATTTGGAGGAAGTTGAAGGCGTTCCTTTAAGACCAGTGACAGAAAAGCATGCATTCATTTGAAAAGCATAAATTTTTTTCATTTTGATGAAGAAAAGCGCAAAGCTCTGATTATGGGTTGTGGTGATTTTATTTGGGGTGTAATTTTAACACTAGTTTTTTAAGTTGTATGTATTTCATTGTTTCTCTCACATCTTTGTGTGACACCCTAGTCACTGTGTGGTTTATTGTAGGCGTCAAACATTTATGTGTATGGATTCAAATACTTGGGATTTCCCTTTGTTCATTGTTGATACAAGTGGGAACTATATTGGAAAAGTAGTCTCTGTTGTAGCCAAACATACAACCAATTTTTATGTAATACCTACATTGTATCACTGTGGTGGTTACTTTTATTGCTAAAATTATTCAATTTTAAGAATATACAATATGAGCTTAAAGTTAATAAACTTCTTGTTTGAATTGTTTTTAATGTAGCCATGATTGGAATACTCCATCTAGTCTCTATTTTCAGTGGTATTTTGTTGTCAATACTTTTTAACAAGAAAAAATGTATCTATTCCATTGCATTTGGTGGGTCATTTGTTTGATTGAGAGTGATTAATTTAGAGATTTTTACTAACTGAACAAATTATAGAATTAAGGTTAGTGAAAGGTTCCACCATTTTTTCTTTTGACAAGAATCCAAGTAAATGTGTCATTTAGTAACATCACGAGCAAAACCGAAAATTTTAACTCTTGTTTTATGTTTTGTTTTGTAATATTTTATTTTCTCCAACATTTAAGAAATTAGAGGAGCCTAGATCCATCTTAACATGGAATCTATGATGGGAAATGTAAATCAACTCACCTTTTTTTTAGTTTCTCAACCACCACTAGCTTTGAAACATAACACATGAGACTCACTTGAGTAGAGTGAAAAATTCAGACCAACTATAGTGTATCTTACCTTGCAAGCATCATCAAAGTAGGGCTATGACATAACTTTATCCATTATCATTGTTTTCAGCACATGTAAAGCTTTAGTAGTATCCTCAAATAAATGGACTTGTAATAACGACAAAATTTGTTAGATTCTTAGAAAGGGGGGATCTATCTTCAAACATAATGGAGTTTATGGTAATCCAAATTTCCCAAAGAATAAGAAAGAGAATATTTCTCTATCTCTTCATACCTCTAACTGTATACAAATATTGGAGCTTATAGTTTAAACACTGACCCACCATAATGAGAGTTTCCTAAGAAAATCTTTCATCTCAACCCAGATTTGAATGGAGTAAGAACAATCAATATACAAGTTCTTATTGGTTTCCTCTCTAGATCTACAGAGACATATTTTGGGTCTTATTTTCCACTTTAAGAAATTGATTGCAAGTAAGGATTTTACCCATAATAGTATGCCACATCAATATTTTTGTTTTATTTGGTGAAATTGTCTTATAAAAATTGGGACAACACCACTTAACACCATTTACTTATAAATTTAAAGCTTATTTCTATCCTAACTCTATTGTTAAAACCCCTCCAACTTCATTCAAACTCTAGATTAGAGAATCATAGTCTTGTGTTAATCTAAACCGATCCATTTATAACTTACATATAAATGTATGCAAAGTAGGAATAAAATCCCCTAACAGGCCTGATATTTAGCAAAGAGGCACCTTTGTCAGTACCAACTTTCAGAATTCAGTTTACTGATTTGATTTAACATGAAATAATTGGATTCATGTGGTGATAAATTAGGTTCTCTAACAAAAGTATGTATTGAATATAACACATAATAGTTATGGGAAAATGAATATTAGATATTTGTAAATTATAATGTTTTTGAAAAATGTCCTGGTCGACTTTGGCGTTAGATTCACATTGTCATTTCCAGAAGATAATGTTGTAAATTTATATGTTTTACAGAGAGCGTTGTTGTCAATCCATTATTCTAGTAGGAATTTTGTCAGATAGCATTGTTGTTAACACTTAAGTATAGCATATTCTTGTCTTTTTATAGCAATAAGTTATTTTTCTTATTTATGTTATGGCTTAGGGTAGCCTATTACTTAATGATATTTTATTCCACAGAAATATAGTTGGAAAGTATAACACCCTCCTCCCACATCCACCCAAATAACCATGCCAACCGGGGTAAACATGAGATGAGAGGATACCATGATAAGTTTCGATCTCCTATGTGACCTTAAAGAAGCGGAATAGATGGAACATCACACACATTCATCCAACATCATCAGCATAACCCTTAGGAGAAAAGTAAACCTCTCAGAAAGTCTATCCTTGGGTCCCACTTCTATTTTGGATCTCTTATGCCATAGTCACTCTCATGATATGGAAAAGGGAGAAACTAGCATCCATAAGTCTCTCTCACAAGCTTTGGTGCCAGTGCCCAGAGACCAAAATTGCTAGTTTTGTGCCAATGGCCACACGATTTAAGCCACTTTTTCAGGCCCAAACCCTAGGCCACTACCCAAAATGGACTGATACTTTGAAATCAATAAAAGTGCAAGGAAAAAGTGATGCAATAGGAATAAGTCAAACAATACATTTATCATGCCCCTACTAGCCATGCAAGGCATTTCATCATTGAACATAACAACAACATGTAACCTACAGGAGTAAACAACATAATTAGGTGTAGGGATCTCATACTTATATGAGAATCACTATGAACTATTGCTCCCTTGTGCCATTTGCTCCATTATCATCAATCACGCCATATATACACTCTCCATTCATTTACAAGTAAAACATGTTGATATCCATACATAGTTGTTATCATAAAATATACATATAACCAACATAATAGGAACATAAAACCATAAACATATCAACCATCAAAATCCACATATACATCAATACATTTTCACATGGAAAACAAGGGAATTAATTTCTCATTAATGAATGCAATAAACCAACTGAGGATGGGACTACCACATTGCACCCAACCATAGAATGGATGAGCCAAATCTCTCTTCATCCATTCACCGTTGTGCCATATTCCAAGAATGAATGTCAGACTCAAACCAAAAGAACCAGCCAGGGCATACTGAGGCTAAGCCACCTCACCCTCGTCAATAGAAGCCAAGCTTTACTATAATCAATCACGAATCACTATGCCAACATAATGAACACATCATAAGAGGCTTTACCATGATCTCCACCTGATCACTACACCAAACAAGCATGGATTCCATCAGATTTCTCCACCTACATTGTGAGGAATTTTCCTCTCCCCTAGTATCTTAAGCTTTACCGCAATGCAAACCCGAATCACTACGCCCTAAACCCAAACCCATTCTCTAGTTTTTACTGCATATACAAAACTCGGGATTACTTAACCCAACGGAGGGCAATCCACCTCTTGGATTTACTGTATATCCTATCATTCATCAGTAAGGATTCCTAGGCCCATTGAGGCAACACAATCCTGGATTTATTGCAACCCACAGTCTGGCTTAGGGGTCACTAGGCTAATGGATTTAACGTGATCCATAGTCTGGTTCATGGATGACTAGTCCACATGCTCTATCATTGGTAGATTCACTGCACTCAGCTTCAAATCCATTCAGCAATCCAGCTCAAACAAAGAATGAGAACCCCATCAGACCATGGCTACCTGAAATGGTAGGGCTAGGATGAAACATGGTTACACCTGGAAAAACCTATGTCATGGTAGAAACAACCACATGCAATTCCATGTATTCCAAATCTACCAAGGAAGAAAAACATGCAATCCGATACCTATAATGAAGCCTTTTCTATCTTCTAGAGCACACCTTTCCCTACTTGATCTTTGCTTCCTCTTTCCTTATTTTCCTTTCTTGCTCGAATGGAAAAATGATCCAATAAAACTCTAAGTGTAAGGAGTATGAGTGAGGGAGAGAGAATAATGAGAGAGCTCGAAAACTCAACTGACAAAAGGTTACAGTGACGAAGATCCTCATAAGCCTTTTTATCAATGAGGCCTCTACTTTCTTCATTTTCCATTATTTTCCTTCATTTTCCTCATCACATGCAACCTGTGACCTTTCATCTTGGTTTTCTCCTAATTTCCTTTATTTTCATAGATAAAATGCCAATAAATCCCTCATGCCTTTCCAAATCCTTAGTCATTGTCTGTCCTAATTTCCTTAGCCATAAACAATCAAATGAACACCCACACCAGGATGTCTTACCCAATATCCAGCTTGGTATAAGTGTCCCATCAACCATGGTATTATACATTTTTACATGGATATTTTTACGAGGGTTGTTATAGAACCATCCCACTTGAGGGAACACCATCCTCAGTCTCCAATGACACCTATAATCAACAAAAATGTTGAAAACAAAACATACTTCCCATGGAGATTTATAACACATCTCATTGCAGTATTTAAAATGAATGACTTGCTCAAAACCAAAACATCCTCACATCATGACCAAATAACAACCATGTCACATACCAGAGCTTTATAACATAGCTCATCACAATATTTACAATTATCACATATACACGTATGAACATTTTCTAAACCAATAAATAAAAGGATTCGATGCTCATATGAATAAACAAGGGAATCCAAAAGATCACACCTGCACCCTCAAAGTACTATTAGGATTCCCTCCTTCCCACAAAGTCTAGAATCCACTCCAAATTCAAATATGCATCTAGTGTCCAACGCTGTAATCTTCTGCCACTTGTCTTCTCAGTGAACAATTACTAGCTCATTGTTCCAAGGTACACTCCTAATGTGCATTTGATTCCATTAGGTAGTGCTAATGACAAAAAACAATATATTCGTGACCTTCCATTCGTTATTACACAGTCCCTTGATAAATCCGTGCAACCACTTACCTTCCAAGTTCCCTGGAAATCCCTAACCCGGGTGATCCATCCCCTAGCAAGGCTTCCTCGCATTGGAATACATAAACACCAAGGCATATCCCTACCTTAAATCCATCATCAATAAGGTACACTTGCAATTTTGTTTGCCTCCTGTCATTTCAAGTCAAACTCACAGTTTGATCAAAACATCATGTATAAACATATCACATATGGTTAGCTCAAAACGTAACCATCATAGATCAACAGCATAAATAACATGTAACCATCATAAACTATAATTATGGATCACATATAATCATCATATACCAGAGTCATAAATCACATGCATAGTAAAACTGAAGTAATATACTGATACTTATCATTTAATTGATCCTTACTTTTGCCTTTTCTCTTTCTCTACACACACTAGATCAGTTGCCAAACCTTACAACAATCAGTGCCTTATCCTAAATCATGTGCACATAAACATAGTGTACATCACACACATACAACCACACACAACATACCACACCATGAAATACATGCATTCACACCTGACATAGAATGCATACATCTACACCCAGTGTACAACGAAACATAATACAGACACCTACATCTGGTGTATGACATAACACAACATGTATACATGAACAATGGACATCACAAGACATACATCTACACACAACGAGCGACATCAAAAAATTCATACACATACATCTAATATACAACAAAACTCATATATCTATACCCAATGCACAACACCACAAAGCACATGGACCCACAGAGTACAACACAACATGTTTGTATGTCACGCCACCACAACTACACAATACACACACATAGTACCTCATGCTCACAACAAAACATTTATGACATTCATTCAATCCCACATGTATGCAATGCCATATGTACAACATGTACACAGTACCACCTATACAAAGCACCACCTGCATTATGTGTGTACAACATCACATGTATATGACACCATCTACACAACGTGTATACAATGCCATATATACACTGCACCATCGTACAAATTGTACACGCTAGCACATGTACACAGTACGACAATCGCAACATGTACGCGACACCACATGTACACAATG
This sequence comes from Pinus taeda, assembly GCA_000404065.3. Lineage (NCBI taxonomy): Eukaryota > Viridiplantae > Streptophyta > Pinopsida > Pinales > Pinaceae > Pinus > Pinus taeda. The sequence goes on from APFE030284124.1 coordinate 127,026, forward strand.
CCACATGCATAACAAGTACACAACACCAGCTACACAAAACGCCACTTGCACAACATGCACATAAGACCATTTGTAAAATCATGCACATCACACCATATGTACATAGCACCACATGTACAACATGCAGACAACACCACATGTACATAACACTGCATATCCAACATGCACATAGCATCATTTGTACACATATCCCACATGCGCAGAGCATCATATGCATATAACAACACATATCGATCATGCACACAGTACAATATATACACAACACTATATATCCAACATGTACATAGCACCATCTATACCCAACACTGAATATGCAACATTGATACAACATTATCTATACTAACACTATGTACATATAATTGCGTAAACGACAAATACACACTAAATATACACCACACCACATACACACAATATCACAAACGTAACATGTACAACATATACAACATATGCACAACAGTAGTACAACACATCAAAAACCACACTGGCTCTACCAAGCAACCCTGCTTCCAATGTCTTATCCATGCTTTTCTTAGAATGCCACAGACCACATTGTTTTCATTCAGCTGATGTATCCTTCAATATTACCTATCATAACATAAGCATAAAAATAACACAAGAATATAAATTCATACGCACATGATATCAACCTCATATATTTTTCATGACTACTCTTCCCACTAGATTCCTCATAGCCAAGAACTTCTTCATGCCATTTTCCTACATAGGAAATCATTCTGCCATAAGAACAATTCTTGATGATCTATCAGAGAATGACATAGATATATGGATACATACATACGTATACATAAACATTAGCATAAACAATCATGCTATTACCAGACAACGATATGCATACATACATATAATATATACACATAAATGGTAGGTTAATAATCATGATCCATGACGACCCTGTCAAACACGACATACATACACATCTACATGTATACGTATATAAACATCGACATAATCATGATAATAGCATAATTACTAGGTATCAAGGTCAAGGTTTAAGAGAACTATCTTTATTTATGCAACACATGCGCAACATTGAGAATAGTCTTTCCCAACATAGCCAATGCACCTGATGCCTCAAACCCATTTACTTTGGCCTTTTTGTTACCTTTCTCATGACTTTAATTCCACCATCCATTTACCACAATGGAACCCACCAGTGCAACTGACTGTAATAGTCTTACCTTCCATTGTGCTTACTCATGCATCAAGCTTCATCTGTGTCTTGGATTACCTGTTGGGTACCACACATCTCTCCCCAAGCTCCATTAACTTTCCTCTTTCCCAACCAATTCCTAAGACTCAAAACAATAAAAGGCAAGAATGGAAACAACAAAAAGAAGACCATGAAAACCAAAAGAAACATGACACCGCAACAAACTATCATAGTTATGCACTAGACACACACAAAACCAAAAATCATGCTCAGGAAATGATAAAAATACCAAAATCACAAGACTAGCAAGAAACACTGTGACTCAATCCCCATGGTTCTCAGTGATTCCAAAGGAAATCTCAACTTGAGCCTTCTCCAATATTTCGTGGCAGTCTCTCTTGCCATGCAACTCCCTACATCATACTACCATAAACACATAATTGTTAGTGTATAAATAAACACAGAAGTACATTAGTTACCTTATCTTGTTATGCCAAGCATATTTCCTTGTAGCTGAACACATCCATGTCATGCCTCAAGGGACTCCAATCCTTTGACAGATCCACCTGTAACTAAAGACTAGCTAATATACCTATCAAGTATATGTTCATGAATATAGCATGTATCCACATAATGTCAGAAAATATTAAGGTCAAGAAGACTTTTTGTATGCAAAGAAATCATTTGTTTTGAATTAGGGTTTCCAATCATAGCCAAAGGAATTCTTGCCCAATTCCTTTCATTTACCTTTTTACCTTGTTGCAGTCGAGGCTTAGTTATATAAACACATCAGTTATTGCCTTGTCACGCTAATACCAAGAATGTTTCCTACAAATTCTCACACATGTAAACCACATGTTACAAATATGGAGACAATAATATCTATCAATTTGAAATAAGCCTTTTCCAAGACTAAAAATCATGTCATAATCCATAGTCAACTCATAGCCATTAGACATAATGTTAGAATTCTTGCCTACTATACTCCAGTACATATCAACTAGCTCAACACATATGTGTTATTACAATCATCTTAAAACAAGATCATTGAAACACATACTCATATTATGTAATTCATCAAACATTCAACCAACTTGCAACCATACCATGTTAAATAAATCAAGTAGACAATATAATTAAATAGTGAAGTACCAAATATACGACATAAGAAAACTCATACCTTAATGTATCTGAGGGGAGGAGATCTTGTTTGCACAATCAATCCAGGTTAGCATGATACAACTTCACAACATATTAGCTTAAACATAAATAAGATAATGTTATCCATAACATCCACTAACTAACACATTCACATCCTAACTAATAACCAAATATCATTTATGTATAGAAATCACATATGTACAATCGTTCTAGATTAGTACCAGACAATGAAACACAATAAGTCGACTCATACCTAAATGTTGTAACCCTAACCACCTACACAGGCCAATCCAATTTTGCATGATACATATGACATTAAGATCTTAATGAAATAACCCTAATCATCAAGTTACTAGCATATAACAACAAGTTAACCTATCATGCTCATCAACAACATATAACGTAACCAATAGGTTATCTAAAAATACAAGTATATGTTACTATCATTCTTGACTATCTGACACGTGCATATAACTACACTAATCAACTAACATCCATCATGTATGTAACCATAACATCAATAGACATATATAAACCTATTTTATATAATCCTAATGCATATAACAATCATTAATTTACATGCCTGCATGCCAAGAATACAATACATGTATGACGATATGCTCTTATCTGAAAGTCCAATGCTGCAACCTATTTATGATGACCTACGTCTCCTGCTCTATATTATCCAACACATTAGTATCATAACAACCAATAACACCATGATGTCCTAAATTCCATACAATGACTTCACAAGGCATGTTTGACCTACTACTCATGCATAACTATAACCAATACCATACATGCATAACAACTACATATAAACATATAACACATGAGTACCAAAACATATACACATCCTTCTAGCTAGAGTCTGACCATCAATGCATGACCATATCAGCCACAGAAACCATGACCCCATGCATGACGACAACCGCTATTCCACTGTACACATTGCCAAATGCAATCATCAACATTCATAAGCAATGCCTAATCAACTACACATATGCATGAATGCATGTAGTCGAGCATAAGTGATAAATTCTTGTAAAGAAACCGTAAGACTGATACATGTAATTGAATATACAAGAATGCATCCTAAAATACAAGAATGTAATCAAGAGACATATAACAGTATGTAGCGAGTCATATACTCATGACGATGCACTCCACAAAATCAACATCAAGTTCCTCATGGAAACCTTACTACAATCATTATCAACATTATGAAATGCAAAAAGCACATGGAATGCAAGTGTAAGAGACACACATGCAATTGACGTGCATGAATCGCCAACATATCAACCCAAGGATAGTGCAACAATGCTTTGATACCACTCTATGTCATGGCGGGGGTGTGGGCATTAGGGATAGTCTCTCCAATTTGGCTGCAATCTCCTCAATATCCGCCTCTCTTTCCCTTGTATTGTCTTCAAGCGTATCAGTCATTAAACTGATAGCTTCATTCCTTTTCCAACGAGCCACAACCTTTCTAATTTATAATCAAAGGGAGAAAATTTAAAAATCTTGCGCAGACTTTACAAGGGGACTATACATCTATTATTATTGGCAACCTTTTTAAAAAGGATTTACGTTACAATGATTCAACACCAGTTTAATACACTTTCATTCTAATACAATCGTGCCTTAATACCACGGACAACCCCACTATGAATGTATGCAATATCGGATCAATGTCTAAAGTTCACACTCGGCCATCATAATTAAATAATAGAACTGTCTGCACACACAATAACCTACCACAGGGCTCAGATCATTCGAATGGACCAATCAGTTGTGACATATACAACAACGGACAGTATTTGAATATAAATTATTTATAGAACGCTCACTCGACAGACAGCACGTTCTTTGAGCCAGTCGTTGTGAGGAACCGTCACCATAAATAATTGATAGCCCGCACTTGTAAGTTCAACCGGCCACCATATATGGTTGAGAGCTTCTCTGTGCAAACAGCTGGAACCACTAATGGAAACCACGCAGAATAATGAAACTAACTCTGTATTCGACCATAGTATAAGACTGATAATCAATTAATAATCAGCTAACTCCGTATTTGATCCAAGGAATAATGAAACAGTCACGCAGAATAATGAAACTAAGGTTTGATAATTCCTTTAACTGGAAATTGCGCTGGGGTTCGAATCTATGCCGCCACTGTTGCCCAACTGTCTTAATACACAGATAATTGTATATCACATGCAATCAATCCCACAGGTTAAGAGCTGTGGACATTATTAACTTTTCAGCGACTTCAAAAATACTCATTAACAATATAACACTCTGTTTTTACATGAGAGAGAGAGAGTTTCATAAAAACAATACTAGCATCGCCTCCTTCTCAAGCTTGGCAGCCAATGTATCTTTTATTCATAATGGATAACCTTATCTATTACAAAGCAGACTTTTTACATAGTAACTTAAGGCTTTTTTACAACTTGTCTATCTGTGAAAAGGTAGCAAGTTTTATTCATTACTTTTATGATATTTTTAACTGAAAAAAATATAGCATCTTTTATTTTCTACCCTGTTCCTATTTTTTAACTAGAAAAACATAGAAACTGCAGGGTTTTTCCCTCTGAGTCGCATGCTCCTGCATCAGACTCCCAAGGTTGAAAATGATCACGATCTCCTGATCATGCATTTTAGTCTTTGTTCTTGTCTTCCAGGATCCCAGACTTTATTTTGCAAGTCATCATCTGCTGTTGCTTGTTGCTTTTCTACAGGTCTCCATATCTTATGCTGCCTTGCTCCACTAGCTGCTCTCTCACAATCTGTCTCTGTTCTCATTTTTCTGCTGCTTCTGTTGCTTCTCTTCCTTGCTCATGTCTTCCTCTGAGACACTTTCAACATGATTCTTCGGATTAATTCAATTTCCTTGTCCAATAAATCTTCAAGCTGCTGATTTCTTGTTGCCTGTTGAGCTAAGACGGCTTGCTTAGTTCTTACTATCACTTGCTGACTTCTTGCTTCTATGCTTGTTTCTATTCTGATTGCCACCCGATCATCCATACCCTCTTGTCTTCTGGAAGAGAAAACTTCTTCTCTCCTCAACTGAGTCAAATGTTCTGCACCAATAACTGCATTCACAAAACACTTGTTAGAACAAAAATCATAAGGCATCAGTGCCTTGTACTCCTTTGCCAGCATTTCAGTATACTAATCCCAATCATTCTTGAGATTATCACTCAGTCTACCCTTAGCATCATCTTTTCCAAGAATGCCTCTGTATTCTAGTTCATAAAAATGAACCTCTTTATATTCATTCATCTTTGTCTTTATATTCAGAATATTTATCCTCTGTACTTCTAGTATCTTCTCTAGAACACTTAACTCATGCCATAAACTTGTCATCTCTTTTGAGAAACTTTCTGTGCAATCTTCAATACTTTCACAAGCCAAGCTTCCTATTTCTACCATCTCGTCATCTATTATCAGAACATAATTCTGATTCACAACTCCTGCAATAAACTCAGTTACCTGTCCATCTCTTAATAAAAACCATTTGTCATTATCAGCATTTATAACAAATTGATCATCATCATGTATCATCCATGTATCCATACAGAACTTGTTAGTTTTAAAACTACAAGTTTCAACAGTTTCAACAGTTGGTTCATATACCAGCTCCTCAAGCTGGTCCTTTTCTTCATTCACAAGAACTTCCTGTGCTGTAACAGCAAAAGCATTGCTGCTTTCTTCTTCAAAGTACTTATCTCCTGAAAGATTCTTTCCCATGTTTGTGACAGCTTCACAAGATTGTGCATCCTTCCCAACAACTGTAATCACATCACAATTGTCAACTATATAAACACAAGAGTTCACACTATCCAACTGATCTAGATTTACCCAATAACTCAAGAAATCAGTAATGATCTTCTCCTCTGCTTCACCAATGGAAACCTCCTCTTCCAACTCAGCTGCTCTGAGTTCTTCCTGTTTGAACTGTACATCCATCATCTGCTCCAAGTATTCCTTTCCTCTAAGTAACAGAGTTTTAGGATTAGTCTTGTGTCCCGGTACATCTTCTTCCTGCAAAGGCAACAATGTATGATTGACAACATTTTTTCAAACTTGTAGGTGTTTCTCTTCCCATCATTTATAGCTCCTCTGTCATATTGCCAAGGTCTTCCAAGCAATATGTGACACACTTCCATAGGCATCACATCACAAACAATATTCTCTTTGTACTTGCCCACTTGAAATTCCACTTCACACTGTTCACTTACCAACAGTTGATGTCCTTTTTTCAACCATGACACCTTATAAGGTGTTGGATGCTTCATTGTCTTTAGCTTCAATTTCTCCACTACTTCTGTAGAAACCAAATTATCAGTGCTACCACTATCAATGATCATCCGGCAACATTTCCCTTGGACTTTGCACACTGTCCTGAATAAAGTTTCCCTTTGTGGTGGTTCAGCCATCTCCTATGTTGGCTTAAGCAGGCCTTGATTAAGTACCAGAGATTCTCCTATTTCTGATGTATTTACTTCTTTTTTTACTGCTGCCACTGGTGCCTCTTCCTCAGCTGGAGAAAAATTGCATTCCTCTACTTTATTTCTGCATTCTCTGGGCACTCAAAAGCTTTATGTCCCAGATTATTACATCTGTAACATTTTATTCCTCTGCCTCCTCCCCTTCCTCCTCTTCCTCTAGAAAAACTCCCTCTGCCTCTTGCATCACCTCCGGTGGGTGCATGCTAGGTTGAGCTACTGCTAGCTCCTTCTTTAGGTGTTGTAGGTCTTCCACTACCACCTTGACTTTCTTTTCCTCTGAAATTCCCTCTCCCTCTGGCAAAATGCTTCCTCATGAGTTTTTCCTCAGCTTTCAGCGCTATCTGATAAGCTTCTTCTACTGTTTTAGGAGACAACAGATTTATCTCATTGTGAATGTCCATCCTGAGGCTATTCATATATCTAGCCACCTTCTCATCTGTATCTTGGGCTTCTCCAGCTCTTATGCTCAGCTTATAAAACTCTTTTGTGTATTCTTTTACTGTCAAAGCTCTCTATCTAAGATTTTGCATTTGTCTAAACAATGTTTTCTAATAATTACTAGGCAAAAACTTACCTTTTAACTTTGCTACGATTTTGCTCCAATTCTTGATTGGCTCCTTACCGAGTCTCCTCCTTTCCGCCTGCACACCATCCCACCAGAGCGCTACATGGCCTATTAATTTTGTGACAAAAAACTTTACTTTCTTCTCATCTTCCATTTCTTCATAATCGAAGAATTTCTCCATGTTATTAATCCAGTCGATCAATTCTTCTAGATTCAGTCCTCCTTGGTATATTGGTACTAATTGGTTCCATGGTCTGGTTGTGGATTTCAACACTGACTGAAAGAACCTCATCTCAGGAGTAACCTGTACAGCTTCCTCCATTATAGCTTCAACTTCGAGCTCACTGACATCTCCATCATCTATGTTTATGTCTGAGGTTAACGCATCCAATCTAGCTCGCAACTCTTCTATGTTTTCCATTATTTCAACATTTGTAACAGGTCGTCCTCTTCCACCATGTCCTCTTCCTCTTCCAACTCTAAAAGCCATCCTTCTCCTACTCCTGGGATTCAATTCAATGTCAGTTGTTGGCTCCGATACCACTAATGGTGGGGGGGTGCGGGCGTTAGGGATAGTCTCTCCAATTTGGCTGCAATCTCCTCAATACCTGCCTCTCTTTCCCTTGTATTGTCTTCAAGCGTATCAGTCATTAAACTGATAGCTTCATTCCTTTTCCAATGAGCCACAACCTTTCTAATTTATAATCAAAGGCAGAAAATTTAAAAATCTTGCACAGACTTTACAAGGGGACTATACATCTATTATTATTGGCAACCTTTTTAAAAAGGATTTACACTACAATGATTCAACATCAGTTTAATACACTTTCATTCTAATACAATCGTGCCTTAATACCATGGAAAACCCCACTATGAATGTATGCAATAGCAGATCAGCATTTAGAGTTCACACTCGGCCATCATAATTAAATAATAGAACTGTCTGCACACACAATAACCTACCACAGGGCTCAGATCATTCGAATGGACCAATCGGTTGTGACATATACAACAACGAACAATATTTGAATATAAATGATTTATAGAACGCTCACTCGGCAGACAACACGTTCTTCGAGCCAGTCGTTCTGAGGAACCGTCACCACAAATAATTGATAGCCCGCACTTGTAAGTTCAATCGGCCACCATATATAGTTGAGAGCCTCTCTGCGCAAACAGCTAGAACCACTAATGGAAACCATGCAGAATAATGAAAATAACTTCGTATTCGACCATAGTATAAGACTGATAATCACTTAATAATTGGCTAACTCTGTATTCGATCCAAGGAATAATGAAACAGTCATGCAGAATAATGAAACTAAGGTTTGATAATTCCTTTAACTGGAAATTGCGTCGGGGTTTGAATCTATACCACCACTATCACCTAACTGTCTTAATACACAGATAATTGTATATCACATGCAATCAATCCCACAGGTTAAGAGCTGGGGAGATTATTAACTTTTCAGCGACTTCAAAAATACTCATTAACAATATAACATTCAGTTTTTAGATGAGAGAGAGAGAGTTTCATAAAAACAATACTGGCATCGCCTCCTTCTCAAGCTTGGTGGGCAATGTATCTTTTATTCATAATGGATAACCTTATCTATTACAAAGAAGACTTTTTACATAGTAACTTAAGGCTTTTTTACAGCTTGTCTATCTGTGAAAAGGTAGCAAGTTTTATTCATTACCTTTATGCTATTTTTAAGTGAAAAAAAGATAGCATGTTTTATTTTCTACCCTGTTCCTATTTTTTAACTAGAAAAGCATAGAAACTGCAAGATTTTTCCTTCTGAGTCGCATGCTCCTACATCACTATGGTATTAGATATGATCCAAATAGAGTGTAACCTGCTCTGATACCACATGATAACACCCTCCTCCCACATCCACCTAAGTAATCATTCCAACTGGGGTAAAAATGAGACAAGAGGGTTCTATGTCCATATTTGACCTCCTATGTACCTTAAGGAAGTGCAATAAATAGAGCATAACACATAGTCATTCAACATCATTAAAAAAACCCTAAGGAGACAAGTCAACCACTCACACATCCTGTCCCTAGGTCCCACTACCTTTTTAGATCTCCTAGGCCATAGTCGCTCTCATTCTATGGGAAAGGGAGTCTCTCTCACAGTCTTACCTGCCAGCGACTAGAGGTAAAAGTTGGCAGTTTTGTGCGAACAACCCTGGGATTTAAGCCACCTTTTCAGGAAGAGAGCCCAGGCCACTACCCACAATGGAGTGATACTTTGAAATGAGTAAAAATACAATGAAACAATGATGCAAAAGAAATATGTGAAATAAGACCTTTATGAGACCCCTACTAGCCATGCCAGGAATTTCATCAAACATATCATCAACATGTAGCATGTTGTTCCTTAGGAAACCAATTTCCTAGCTATGGGGAAATTGTGCTTAAGACATTAATAAATACTATTTACAGTCACTTACTATTTCTTTTGTTCTCAAATGAAGAACCTGGAAAACTTGGTCTCCAAATCTTAATACATGCATGACCATAACATCTCAGAATCCCATTTGTTGCTACAATTGAATGACGAATGAAGAAAGTTTGAAGGAGAAGTTAAACATAATATGTTTATCTTTCATAGAAACTACTATCTATAACTTAGACAAACTATGATGATGAAAACTGAATCATAGACAATATGTTGGTCTTTCACATAAACTATTGTCTATAACTTAGAAAGGAAGTGAGGAATTCAAGTATAGCAGTGCTCTTTTAAGGAAGTTTAACTTTATCTACATAAGCAAGTAAAGACCTGTAGCTTCATTACTATACTTTAAAAGAAGAAAACACAACATGAAACATGATAGAGAATATCACAAAATTATATACAATAACTCATGGAAACTTATGATTCTTTCATTAATAAACGATGATATCAGGAATACAGTGGGCTAGTCTCCAGGTTCCCCAAAATTCCAACCCTTTCTTAGTAAATTTTCCTCTTTTTATACATTGTGGAAACTGTTCTTGATTTCTGAAACTGTCCAAATTATCTAACTGCTTTTCTAACTATATGAAGTAAAAACTATTACATAATTTTACAGTGTAAAAGACACCTTAAAGAACATGAAATAACAAGAACATAACTGAATTTATAATGGGATGATAACTGTTAGCTTTCTCTAATGATCTGCTGCTAAATTCCTCTGTAAATGCCCTAACGATGCTTAATTTCTTTTAGCTGTAATGAAATACTTTTAATTTGTATAATCCTAGGCTTACATGAGCATTCTGATTGGCCAAAATGCAAAGAAACATATCGAATTGTCTTCCACTTCAGCTTCGGCTCTAACCCTGATTTTCCACTTTACACAGTGAAATTAACGTAAACCTTTGATTAATATAGAACTAAAAAGAGTTAATTTTGCTTTATAAATTTGTCAAATCTGCCCATACAGTGTTCCATTGACTTCCGCCACAAATCGCAATTGGCCCTTTTAAATGATATATCACTAGAATACTTAACTTTACGCACCCTTAAGCCTCATATGTATAAATCCTTAATATTTATGCTATTTCTAATATATATCTTTTATAATAGAAATATGCCATAAAACATGCTTTTTCACCTTTAATACGGGCTCTGCACAATTATCAAGGCATACCTTTCACGCGATAGATCCCCACCATAGTTCTGCGCTTAGCAAATCAAACGGTCTACAAAGATTTTGAGTGTAACATAATTCCAGAGAATACCACCCTGAAATGGGCGGTTTCCTCTCTCCACCCAACTGCTACGTGTTGAACAATAAATGGAATCGGTTGAGTTCCACTAAAAACCACTTACCCCTTTTGCTCAACTTGGAAACCTACCTTATAACTTTAAATCTGCCTTTTCTTCATATTTGGCTTTAACACTAACTTTTCATTCACATAGCAAAATCAACGCAAAACACGTAAAGCGGAACTGAAAAGGAATTAAAGAAATTCAATAAATCTATTGGGTCTGGAATCCAATCGCAAATCACAATGGTCACTCTGAACATATACATAAGGCGCTTTAGAGACCTACTGGAGTTATTAAAAACACTATATATCGTTTCAGGTCCGGCCCACCCATATTGCAATTGGCATAGCCACATATATATATTAAGAGTTATGTGATATCGTGGACCCACCGCAATTATAAAACATAATATATATACTTTCGGGGCTGGCCCACAATTGCAAATCGCAATCGGCATAAGTCATAAAATCTATGTGATGAGTGCAGACCCAATAGGCTTATAAAATGCAACATATAATATTTTGGGTCTGGTCCGCCATCGCTCATCGCAATCAGCGGAACCAATGTACATAAACTTTGTAATAAACGGACTCGACGAACTTTATAAAGCATAATATATATATTCTAGGTCCGGGCCTTTAACTATAACACTTGTTTCCTTTGTAAATCCGATATATTTATGCTTTACGATATATATATCTATATATATATATATATATATTCAAAAGTGTTTTCATATATTTTCGATATGTAATTACCACAAGCAAAATACTTTTACTTTTAGACTTTGCGGGGTAGAGAATATAAAGGGGTTCATTGAGGTTGAACCCCCTTAATGATTTTTGGCAACACATTGTGATAAAAATGGATAATAAGCTTAAACCCAATATAAGCTACAACATAGCCTATAGGTGTAACGAACAAAATTAAGTGTATAGATGTCATACTTATCTGAGAATCACTCTGAAACATTCTTCCCTCATGTCATTTACTGCATTATCATCTATTAGGCTATAGATACAATATGCATTCATTTACAAGTAAAAACATGCGAAGAGCCATACATAGTTGTTGCCATAATATATATATATATATATATAGATATGCAGCATAATAGGAACATAAATACCATAAACATATGAGTCATCAAAATCCACATATACATCAATACATTTGCACATGGAATTCAAGGGAATTAATTTATCATTAATGAATGCAATAAACAACCTTGATATGGGACTACCACGTTCCACCCAACCATAGAATGGTTATTGAATCAAATTACTCTTCATTCATTCACCCTCATGCCATATTCCAATCATGAATGTGGGAATCAAACCAAAATAACCAACCAAGGCATACCGAGGTTAAACCACCTCGCCCTCATCAACAGAAACTAGGGTTTACTATAATCCATCCCAAACCACTAGGCGAACACAATAAACACATCATAATAGGATTTACCATGATCTCCACCTGATATCTAGGCCAAACAAAAAACGATGCCACAGGATTTATCCACCTAAACGGTGAGGAATTTTGATGTCTCCTAGTCTCTTAGGATATATTGCAATCCAATCCTAAATCTCTAGGCTCTAAACTGTGGCTCACTCTCTAGGATTTACCTCATATCCAAAACCCAGGATTACTAGGCCCACCGGAGAGAAATCCATCTCTTACCTTTACTATATATCATGCCATTCACCAGAAAGGATACCTAGGCCCATCGAGGCAACACAATCCCGACTTTATTGCAACCCATAGTCTAGCTCGTAGGTCACTAGGCCTGTAGCTTTACTGCAATCCATTATCTAGTTCTGAGACCACTATTCCATGTGATATATCATTAGGATATCCACCCCACTCAGCTTCGAATCCATTCACCAACATAGCTCAACCAAAGGATGAGAACCCCATCACACGATAGCTATACCGAAATTGCAAGGCTAGGATGAAAACATTGTTACACCTAGTAAAACCTATGCCAAGGTAGGAAAAAATCACATGAAATTCCATCCATGAAAATCTAGTAAGGAAAATACACATGCAAGTTGATTCCTACAATGAAGAATGTTGTACCTAATTGATCCTCCCTTTCCATACTTGATCTTTTCCTCCTCTTACCTTCTCTTCATTTCTTTCTCCAATGCTAAAATGCTCCAAGAGTATGAGAGAGAGAGAATAATGAGAGAGCTCCAAAACTCAACTGAAAAAAGGTTACAGTGACTAAGATTTCCAACTGATCCTCAAAAGCCTTTTTGTCAATGAGGCCTCTATTTTCTTCATTTTCCATTATTTTCCTTTATTTTCCTCCTCACATGTAACCTTTGACCTTTCATCACCCTTTTCTCCTAATTTCCTTTATTTTCATAAGTAGAATGACAATAAATGCCTCATTCCTTTCCAAAGCCTTAGACATTCCCTTTGCCAATTTCCTTAGCCAAAAACAACCAAAATAACACCCACACTAGGATGTCCTGCCCAACATTCAGCCTGGAATAAGTGTCCCATAAACTGTGGTCTTATATATTTTTAGATGGAATTTTTTACCAAGGTTGTTACAAAAGGAGTACTTTCTTCTTACAGAAAATTATGAAATAAATGGTCAATTACGCTAAATAATGTAGGTCAAGGTAAATTTGAGTCCCTCGAATTTGTTGTAATTGTATCTATTATTTGGTCAACACATAATATCTTATCACAGTGAAGGACTGTATTCATGAATATATGTTTTCACTTGCCTCGTTTTTCCAAATTCAAATATTTGTTATGTGGATTGTACTTGGTGACTGTCAACTTCTGCTTGTTGTCTTTGGTCTTAAAAACTCTTCATTTCTCATAATTTCAATTTAATATAGTTCCTGGAATTTGTTTCATTTGTATCTATCATTTGGCACAATGCATAAAGCTCAAATTCTTCTTCTTAGGCACCACATTCTTAGGTCTTTCCATTATTGACAAAACGTCTGTTAACCCTACATATGTACAAACAACTACAGCCCCTATATGATATTTTGATGTCCATTTTATTAATCATTTTCTTAACATATAACATGAAGTTGTGCATTGTGATTCTATGGATTAATACAAATTAGCAATTGTCAATTAGATATATATTATCTATCCAACACTTCAAATCAAGGTGATTTGTATTGCCTCATAAAATATTGTAGACAAATTACTCATGGAGATTGAATGTGAGGAGAAAAAATTTCCATGAAGGTAGCTGGTGAAGCAAGGTGCAAAGGCTGTGAGTGAAATTAGTTTGTTGTATTATTGTTTCCTTGAGTTTTTCTACGGTGTTGGATTTTTGTATTATTTGTTATTTCATAGTCTAACTATTTGTATGCAAAGAATATTTGAGAAAAACTTTCTAGGAAGGAGGACCATTATTAAATATTTTTTCTCCAAGAAGTACGTGTATCACATTTTGGATTCAACGTTGACCTTGAAACATATTTATGGGCTCAGTGTATGAGACAAATTAGTTTGATTATGTTCTATCTTAACCTCATGGCTATAAGAAGATAAAATATTTTGCATGTTGCCTAAGGTGGTCATGAGTGAGATCCTTATAAAAATGTGATTCTAGGAAGCACATTGCATGGGTAAGGCTAGAAAGCTTGGAGTTCCAACTCCCACTCTTTCTACCTTAGATTTTGAGCTTCACACCCTTACATTTGAATATATGGAGGTTCTTTTGCAATGGGGATCACTTCCTGGCTATGGTATATTTTTCTAGTCATATTAAAATGAAATATGATCAACAATCTGAATATAAGGATAGTCATTGTTATCTTTGAATAGCCATTTGTAATTTGATTTAACTCCAATTTACTTGGTCTTCCTTTGATCCCCTATGCTAGTTATTTTATGTTTGTCTTAGCTGAACAATAAAGATACCTGATTGCTTTGTAACTACAAAGGAACAAATAGGAGATATTTCTCAATTCATAGGTAAAATTGTTGGACTTTTACATGATGGAGGTTTGGTTCATGGTGATCTGACAACATCAAATATGATAATTCATCAAGATTCCAAAAAGTTTGTATGGAGATATTTTGAATGATGCCTTTTTCAAACTTGAATATATTGATTGGAAAAATCTTACCCTTGACCAGTAGTATGCTTTGTTTTTTATCCTAAACTATGAAAATTGTTTAATGTAATTGCAAATTTTACTTCATTTTGACTCCATGTAAATCTTTGTATCTAAAAACCACAAAGACATGCAGAGTTTGTTAATTCCTATTTTTCTTGGATTTCTAAAAGGAAAATTAAGTTTCCTTAGATCTCTTCAATCTCAATGCATATAAAGTTTGTCTTTATGTGCTTGGAAAGTCTTCTGAATTGATGCCATGTACATAAGACATAATAATTTGGCTTCTATTTTATGTTTAGCATGTAAAAATATCTTTGAAATTATAGATTTTAGGCTTCTACGATCTACATTTGTGTATTGATGTCTTCTGGAGTCATCACATTCATGTTTTATTGTATCGATGTTTCAAACCAACCTCTGTGTTTCATCATCATGATTAGATGTATGAAGAAGTTAGATAATGCTGCGGCAATAAATAGAGGAAATATTGGGTTGGTAATGTAAGTAGCCGGTAGTTTTGATGTTGTTGAGAAGTGAATTTAGTTTGATTAATTAAATTTAATTCTTTTTTTCAAATACCATGTAATATTTTAATATTAATATGTTATTAATTAAAAGTTTTAGTATTAGTTATTTTTAATAACATTAATTAATACCTAATGTTATTATTCTAATATGATTTTATGTGACATTATAGTATTATAATGTTTTAAATGATATAATGTTATTTGTCCATTAATAAAAGTTTTTTGTATTAATTAATTTGGCTAGGATTATTTATGTTAAATATATTATGTATTAACATTAATGTTATCGATAATGAAAAATAATTAAAACATGTAATATAATAATAAAACTAAATGGGTCTTTTGAATATTACTAATTGATTTTTTATTAATCAATAATTTTTAAGATAAATTGTTCAGGATTTTCGTAAATTTAATGTTAATTGAGGAAATAAAAATTATTGGAATTTAAGCTTACTAAAAGTTCTTTTACGGATTGAAGGCAAGGCAGGGTTCTTGATTAATGTTATTTATTCAAATGTAAATAAAATGATATTAGGGATAGGTTGAACCATGAGGTCACAAGATAGTGGGGTTGGGAGACCTAGGAGATGGTAGAGAACCCAGTTAGTGTAGGAATCCAATCATCACTTATTGTCCAACCATCATCACAGTTAAGGTTATCAGTGTTGCCTAGAATGTAGGGTAGGTGAACCTTGCCTGCACTATCATCCATTGGTTGTTTTTCTTTATGATTCTTACCTTTTTTGAAAGCTTTTATTCCTTGGTATCTTCTATATCTATTATTTTCAAAAACATCCAAGAGGTGGTTCTTTTCTAGATCAAAATGATCATGATATGAAATACGTACCAGCCTGGTAGCTATAGTGCTGAGCACTCCAAGTTTCTGAGCAAGATGATGGTGAGAGTTGGCATGCACGTAATGTTCGGTATGGGTTTTCTTGTGATAGACCTAGTGAGATATTGATCCATCTTGGTTTCTCCTTATTAGGATATTAAGAAAGGGAAAATTGTCACTCTCTTCTACTTCCATTGTAAACTTGATCAAATTTGATTGAATGTCAAGCTACTCAAGGAATTTGTCCAATTTTTCTTTTCCATTAGGCCAAATGACGTAAGTGTCATTGACATATCCTTTCCAAAATTTAGGTTTTAAAGGGGACGACTCAATCGCTTTGGCTTCAAAATGTTCCATGAAAAACTTGAAAATAATGTGGGATTGAGGTGATCCCATGGCCACACCACAAGTATGTTCATATATATCATCCCTAAAGCTAAAAAAAGTGGATTTTAGACAAATTTCTACTAATTTAGCTGTGTCAGGATCAATGATTTTGTGGACTACTTACATGGCTTCATCTACAGGGATATTGGTATAGATATCTTTTACATCAAAACTTACCCAAATGTCATTATGGAAAAGTTTTATGTGTTTGATCTCATTATTAAAGTTATTGGAGTCCTTGACAAAGGAGTTAGTATTCCCTACCATAGGTTTAAGCTTCTTAGCTAGATGTTTTGCGACATGTTAAGTAGGACCTTTGATAGTATTGAATATGGGTCTAATGGGGATACATTCCTTGTGAATTTTAGGGGCTCCATAAGTCCTTAGTTTGTAGGGATTGGTTTCATTTAGATTCCTGATATTATGTTATTTGATCATTTTTATTGAGTTATTGACATTTTTGGAGATCTTCCTTATGGGATTATTTTTTAGTTTAATGTAACATCAATTATTTGTTAGGTGGTATAACATCTTTTAATTGTAATCTTTTGTGTTCACATAAAAGTTGCACAACCTTTGTTAGATTTCAAGACCACAATGTTAGGGTTTTGGTTTAAGGTCCCGAGAGCTAGGTATTCTTGTTTTGAGACATTTCTTCTTGGTGGTTTATATTCTCTTAGGATTATGGAACAATCCCGTTTAATAATCTCTTTAATATTGTCTCGTAAATCCTTGATCCCATATTAGATGTTGCATAGAATGTCTTCCTTGGGGATGGTGCAAGGGAAAATGGAAAAATTTAGGCCTCTTTAGAGTACACCTAAAATGACCTCGTCAATCTTGGTATGGTAATGATTTATGATGCTTACCTTCCCAGTATCTGATCTCACTGTCTCATTACTTCTTCATATTTCTTGAGTTATGGATGTTGTCTTATCATCCATAGTGATATTATTGTCTTCATTGAGGGCCTCGTATTTATTTTTCCCACTATTTTGGCTTGATGGGGCCTGAACCAGGTTCAAATTTAATTACCCAAACAAATCCCTACACTACTAGCTCTTTCATCATCAGCCGGGAGTGCACAGACTGAAGTCTCACCTGAAGTAGTATGGGGGGATGTTGGAACCAAGTTTCCCCATAGCAAAGATGTCTAAGTAGTCGATATAGTCCAACTATGCTTACCTTCACACAGGTTACTTTATGCACTATTCTGACCTACGAGACCTTCGCGATATATTATAATTACAATGCTATGGAAGTGATTTGCGCTATTTCCAAAAATTACAATCGACATCTTACTTATCCTCTTACAGATGTTAGTTAACTCTTCATAACAGATAGTTTATCTCACATTTACTTAATCAACAAAATATTCTATGTTCGTGCATCATATAAACAACAGAAACATAATTTATACCCAATACATTCAATGCAAAAAAAAGCAAATGAATACACACGAATGGTATAAAACTTCTCTTTATTAATGCTTCAATGGTTACAGACTCAACTTGCCTTGTACTCAACTACGGGGGTCCGCGCACTCATCTGCGGACTACTAGGCATCTGCGCACTTAGGTACAAAGCCTTCTCCTACTCTACGACCCAAAGACTTGACTCTAGACTTGGATACTCTACTATCCTTCTATTCCATCATTAGATCCTATTAATTCTATGATTATTTCAACTACTTAGAGCCTCGCTCTATTTATACAATCACATGGTCCACAGACCATGGGTATATCTCTAAAGCTAACATTACATAACAAAATTGAGGGAAGACAACCCTATGACTCATTTACAACTTCATGCTCCACACCCACAAAATGCAAAGTCTTCACATCAGATTTACACTTTCTAGCCAAAATTTGGGCTTTTCGCCCCAAAACTTCCACTAGGGGATCCCATGCCCAATAGTCCCCCAACACAAACATCATGACTTGCCCTTGAGTCACTTTGTCGGTGCAGAGATATTTGCACGGAGACCTACCAACTCTGCCTGGACTGCTGCAAGATTGGCAGAGCATTGAGCAGATGCCTATTCTACCTCTTGGATGCGCTGTTGAGATATTTCTATATCTGAACTACTACCCTGCACCTATTCCTATGTTCCCCGAATCTGCACAAGCTTGGCTTCAATCAAGGCTATAATGACGAATGCCTCATCGATCCATGGTTGTATGCACACCCTCAATACAACTTCCTTATGTTGCGCAACATCTACCTACTCCTTGAGCGCTTTTTCCTACTACATTTGCACGATCCTCTGTGTAAGGGCCATCATCTGCACGGTCCCTTTTATTTCATCGTACAGATGCTGCAATTCGCGTGCTTCTTTTTCTAAGCATTGTATGTTCAAGTCCTTTTGTAGAGTGGTGAGGACCTCAAATTACCCTTTAAACAGTTAGGTGGAGTCCTTTACTACACTTTTTATCTCTGCTATTCTTATTGTAATGGTGTTGGCATGCTCTTCCTTCACCTCAGGTGGAGTTGAAGGCCGCACCTTCAATTCTAGCTTAGTGATCTGAGGTTCAGCTCCAGTTGAACATTAGCCATTTCTTCTTTCACCTCGCGCACCCATGTGACTGGTCTCCGGATGCGCGCCTCTATGGGTTCCTCTTCTGGGCTGGCCAACTCAAGGAACATCTGGCAGGATTCCTCAACCACCTGCACTAGTGGTCTGTTCTAGGTCATGACCTCGTCGTGCTGTAGGCTCAATTGTTCAATATTAATTCACTGCTCACTTATCACCTTGAGTGTGTGGCCTTCCCTGTCCCACAATTCAGCAGTCACTCCATCCTTCAGAACATAGAGTGTCTCCCAAGGGAGCGCAACCATGTTTATCCCAACTCCCTTCAGTGCACTAACCATATGCATGTCAACCTCATTTTCTGCAACCAGTGCATCCTCTGGTAGCAATATGGTGTTGGTCATGTGGGTGCGTACCATTTCCTGAGCCGCGGTTGTGCCTACTGCAAGGCTAGTCGATAGAGTACCAGCCTGAGCAGTGCGCAGCTTCAACTCCTGTATCATTGTCCGTAGGGCCCCCAATGCTATTTGGCTTTCCTTCGTGGACTTCTTCAGCATCTCCCTTATGTCATGGAGATCCCTGTCAGTGAGGGTGATTGGGTCGAAAGAAGTCTTGGAGGCCTTTGACTTCTTTTGTGGCCCCACATGCTATATCGGGTGCCGTCACTTGAGTTGTGTGGACATTGTTTGTGGGTATACACCACCTTCCTCTGGATCTATCTCCTATGCGGGCAAAGGTGACTTTGCTCCTTCATGGTCCTTCTCAGCTTTTCTCTACTTCTTTTTTGCTACCTTCACAGCACTGTGTGCCTCCTGTGCCTTAATTGCTGCTACTTCATTCCTTCTCTTCTCTGCCAACTGTGCCATCTACAGTTTTTCCTCATCCTTTTTCCTTTATGTAGTGGACTTCTCTAATTCCACCATAGAGCTGGCTGGAGCATACCACTCCAGAGGCCACAACTCAAGCATGGTGAATATGACATCGCCTGGTGCAAGCTAAGGTACCTCATTCCATTACTTCGTGGGGTCCTTGTGTGCCCTGATATATACATGATGGAACTCGGCATTGAACTCCTCAAATCTCTACAGACTGTTATAGACAGTGGGCGATAACCGCGGCTTGCGGTTAATCCCCATTTTGATGTTCATCTCCATGAACACCCATAATATCTTGCTGTCTCTAATCCCTTGTGCATCTGTGTACTTTGATGCCTCTAGAAGATCCTTTGAGATCATTGGGAACTGGTTGTCCTTGAGAAATTCCCAAGACACCAGCACTATCGACAACAGAAGTCATGCATAGAGGAAAGCCTTCCCTTGTCCCTGTGATTCACGATAATTTTCCAGGGATTATCGGCACAAGTAATCCTCCCAATTAAACTAGACCCCCTCTTGGCATTGTGTGGCAAGTGCAACCACCAGTGTGGGAACCTCATTCGCACAACACTTCCACATGAGTTTCTCAGCCAATATTTGTGGCGCAACTTTGACCACAGTGTTAATGAAACTGGAGATTGTGTACCCTCTCATTTTCTTCTCCAACTTGAACCTCTTCTTCATGGCCTCCGTAATGGCCAAATCATCACTTTTACCCTCGGATATGTTTGCTGCATCCTCCACTTTGCAAACTAGCTGGGTAATTCTGTGAATTAGATGATTCGTGATGGGGATGGGCTCCTCTAGCCACAAACACCCATCATGTGCCTGACAAAGCAGTTGCCTCATGAAGAAGATAGTCACTGGGGTGCGATGGTAATGTGGCATCTAGAGCAGGTTTAACATCCATTCTTTCTCTACTCCTCGCAACCACTTGTGCGGCTCCAACTCTATGACTCCTGCCACCATATTTCTCTTCGGCTATGCTAGTTGTGTGGTTGCAGATGTGGTAACTTCTAATGGTTCTTGAGATTCTAGTCTTCATATTTTAGAACCAGAACTCATCCCATGTGCACACCATCAAAAATGATATCATCAGGTAGCAGCGGAGTCTGTAGAGAGCTCTTTCTCTCATCTAGGTCCTTAGGCACCCTTGCTTTCCCCTTTCACAGAGGAACACATGGGGGCAATCTAGTTAGAGCATTCATACCTTCGGTTTCCTTCTCCATTTCTTCATCCTCCTCCTCTTCCACTAGGATTTCCTCAAGGTCTTCCTCCTCCTCATTGACTTCGAAATTGATCACCTTCCCCTTTTCTTCCATGGTAAGTCTAGTTCTTAGTGTGTTTCTAGGGGACACGTGCACCGGTACCATAGGCTACTTATCTTTCTTTTGTCTCAGCGTGCACAGTGATTTAGGGATTTCTGCAACTATCCTGATGCTTTATGGGGCATTTCCTATCGTCATCACCTGCGTAGCCTCTTGAGTGATCATCTCTCTGATATCCATGGCTTCTTCAGATGCTACCATATTGTTGTTCCACAAATCTCTCAACGACTCAAGTAAGTGCTCAAACAATGCCTTTGACTTCAAATGATCGAACAAATCGGGGTTCATGAATCTCTGAGTGCACAATAGCTCAATTATCAAATGGCCAAGTGTTGTTTTCTTAGCAGTCCTTTGCAATTTATAGTGTCTTTTGAATTCGAATTTGACTGTTCCCCCCAGATCTTGTCCATTAATGCTCCCTTGGTGGCAAATTTTCCCAAATCTAGCCCATAAAGTTCACCTTGAATGCCTACCGCTTGCTCCATTTAGTCCCAAACCAAGCATCACATGGTGAATAGTGACTATAATGGTCAATTTCGAGAAAACCCACATGGAAAGGAAGTTTCCTTTGCGTTATCACGGACCCTATGACACCTTGCTATTGCACGTAGTCCTAACATTGCGCAACTCTTGGGTCGAGTAGTTTATAGTCCCCCACCTCCTTTCAACTACCTCGAGAACTAAGACTGTGCTTCCTGTGGCTAGTTATCTAGGCAGGGTACTTGTGTAAGGCTTGAACAGACTACCATTTACTTTTCATTAGAAGAGTTCTCCATTTAACATCACCCATTGTACCTCGCCACTATCTTTGATTTCCTTAATAACTATGATCCCATCCCATGTAGCAAACTGAGAAACTCTCAACAGTGGTCACCAAGTCTATCCATGTAATCGAGCTCATCCTACTCTACTACTATGGTCTTTCTATCAAGAAAGTCATTTTTTATTCCTTCCTCAATCTTCTTGACTTTCACTTCCACCATGGTACTTTCCTCCCTCAATCGGACTCTTTCATTCATGAGTTCTTGGAGCCTAAGATCACCATACTGAATCTCTTCATTGAGTCCCAACCATTCGTCTTCGAGCTTTGCCTACAGCATGAGCCTTTCTTCCAAGGCTCTATAGTCTATTACCCCTATGAGCACCAATATGTGTGGACTATACATGATAGTGTCCATAGGTATTATGACCTCCAATCTATCGACCAGCTGAGAGGGCATCTATTCAGGTACGCATAGGTCCCAACCACTTTGTTGCGCATTGCATACCTTGTTCAGCACGTTGCACACCTTGTCAAATTCTTCCATCTAGGTAACCATCTTCATGATTGTTCTTCCCACATACTCTATGTCAAATCTTAAGAGCCAACTTCACATCTTCCCCCCCAACACACACTTATGGACCTTACCTCTCAACACAGAGTTCATGCACATCCACATAGGTTGTTTTCCACATACCAACATCCACTTGGCTAGATGTGCATGTGGATTATCCTGCCCATTTTATTTATCTGTCAATCTCACTCTAGGCTTAACAAACCATATGTGCATCATCCTTATACATTCATTCCAGTCATCAAATCTCCCTTTATGTATACCCCATCACCTCCTGGGCGTAGCACGCAGTAACCAATTCAAAGCATGGAAAATTGCTTTTCCAGCACCTCCCTTTAAAATTTTTTCAAGAAGTCGTCTACCTCACTTAACCCAACATAAGTAGGCATGTCTCTTACTTCTACCAATATGTAGCACAACAACCTTGTCATCATATTACAATTTAGTGTAGTTACCTCATGTAACCAGTTCTTCCATCACTCTATTTCTTCATTCGAATCCAAGGTATAGGAGCTCTCGCGCTTCAATGCAAGTCGTCCGTCCGTAGTGGGACTCACCTAGTCCTTCTTTCACATTGTTATCTAATAGATGTAGTCCAAATCATCATATCTTTCAGAGTCATGCACTGGCTCTGTATAGCGTGATCCTTTAGCAGGGTCCAAAGGTATAACTACATGTAGTGACTTCTTTTCAAAAATCATCTTGTGCTTATTCAGATTAATCACCTAAGATCACAGGATAGGGATTTTTGTCATCAACAATCTCTATCACTTCAAAGTCTACTAGTGCGCTCACTCCCTCAATATCCATGGTGAGTCCTTACAATCACCCCATGGGTATTATCTTCTACTGGTTCACCATTCATAGCTGAATCGGGGACCACAGTAGCGTAGGTCTCCCATGTGGTCCCATGTCTATTTTGGCAGAACATTCATGTCCAATCCTAAATCCAGAATTACTTGGTCCATCTCATATTCTCCAATATGCGTGTTTAACCTCATTTCTCTTTCCGTCCTTGTCTTATGCTTTCCAGCCTTCTCGACTACGCGTAGTTCTCCTATCGTGGTCCTAGCGCATTTGTTAATGAGTTCCTGTAGTTTCTTTATAGACTTACTATCATGCAGTAACTTCATGCATGTTTCCAGGAATGTCGTGAGCATAGATGGGGCCATTTTCAGCTCTGGTCTATCTTTGTTTCCTGATGTGGAAGCATCAACAAGGCTCTTCTTAGCTTTGATGAAGGTTTCCTTAGTGCGGTCCAAATCAAACTCTACTTCTTTCATCGGAGCTTTGCAAACCAAAGTACTATCTTCGGGTTGTTTGCCTTTGTAATCTCCCATCATCATTACACTTCAGAGCACAATGTTCACATTCACATCTTCCTCGCATGGCTCAGATCCCATCATCTGCAAGTTCTAAGTCAGGGGAGGTGGTAGCGCTCCCTTGTCTTGTATCCTAGCTATCAGTGTAGGACAATCTTCCATCTCATGATCAAAAAATGTATAATACATACATGATGGATGTGTTGGGTTCGTACAATCATGGGCATAATGTCCTGGCCCTCAACAATTATAGCATATCAGCTGCCTACGACCTCTTCCAGGTCCTCCTCCACCTCAATCTCATCCGCGGCCCTGAAATCTTGTTTGCGCCACTCCTACGTTCTCGTCTAGCGACCACGATTTGGCCTGAACTCTGTAGGTGGGAGTTCTATCCATCATCAACTCATAGCTCCTACAAGTGCACTCATCATGTCTTACTGACCTACAAAAATTACAGAACAGTTGCTGCGAATTTTGTGTATAATTCTGTTTCAAATGGCAGCTGTCTGTAGCGTGTTTCCCTCCTGTTTGGCAAATCGTGCACCACAAAGTATGTACTGCACTAGGTCCTCCTTGTGCTTCCCACCTTAATAGCATCAATCCTCGTCCCGCGAGGTGGTTTTCAAACACCAGGCAATGGTCCTTATCATGACCCTCACCCTTGCATTTTATGCACCACACCTCTTTGCCAACTTCTGAGCGAGCTCTCATGTCCTGTTTTAGACTCTACATCTCAAGGCATAAGTTTTTCAACTACACGTGGATGTACAAAACTCCCTAGCTAGGATACTACATCAGGGTCTCATGAAACCTCATCGTGATTTCTAAGGCCTCTACCTGAGTCATTAATTTTTGTTGTGCTAGTGCGCTCCCTAAATGTGGCGTTATCAATGCTACAAACCATTCAAGATGTTGTCCATCTGTCAAATTCATATTGTCTTTGTGAATCGTACGCTTCAACCTCTGATCTAACTCCCAAGGAGTTTTGCATAGTAGCATCATGATTTATTTGAACCCAATGATTCACTATGCTTCAGACTTCGGCCTACTAAATTCTTTGTTTAGCATTGCTTGGATATCCATGATCCCTGCATTTGGATTATCATTGGAGTGCTTAATATACCAGGTCAGCGTGTGGTCCTACAGGGTGCTAACCAGTGTTGCTTTCTTTATATTTTAATCTATAACTCCCTATGCTTCCCATACGACTTGCATGATGAACCAAAATTGGTCTGGATCATCATTTCCCACTCCCTTGAACACAAGCAACTTTATTATGCTTGCCATATTTACTTGCGGTGGTGGCAGAGGTGGTATGGGTGAGGATGGAGGTGAAGGCGGTGAAGCTAGTAGTGGTGTGGGTGGGGGTGTTATTCATGAAATTCTTTTCCTTATTAGATGGATCACACTTCATGGCAAGACATTCATGAGTTGTTCCTCGTTCCCTCACAAAGTTGAAATCAAGGGCTAGTTTCTGCTCCCTTATTTCCTTCATTCATGTAATTATTTCCACTTCGTGTAGCCCTAAACATCAAGGTAATTGCATAACCCTCGTTTCACACAATAACATTTTAATCCAAATATCCAGGGACTTTACGTACTTACCTCGTGGTCCCTTGAGAAAGTGTTTCTCTACCTCGTTATAGCTGACCGAAGTGTCTACTGCGAACTCAATATTGAATCCTCCTATAATTCGACTGAGACAATGATCAACAATCTGCATGACATAATCCTTTGATGCTTCCAATCTACGCACGAACTTTGGGGTCCACACAATAGGATCCTTGAGCTTACACCTTCCTTGGCTATCTCCTAGCTTCGTGATCAACTCATACAGCTCAGTAGGGAAAGATGCGAAAAATATCTCATGGATTTTTGTGTATAGGTAGCAATCTAACCACTCTTCTTTTGTCAGTTGTGGATTCCTGTTCTCCTATGCCACGAACTCGTGAATCCTCCTATCCAACGAACCTCAAATTTCCTTGTTAGTTGGATTCCAATGATACGACATCAGACATCTCTATGAAGATTCTGGTACTGGTAACGAAACCATTTGTTGGCTTGATGGGGCCTGACCTAGGTTCAGAGTTAATTCGCCAAACATATCCCTACACTATTGGCCCTTTAAGCATCAACCCGCAGTGCATAGACTCAAGTCTCACCCGAAGCAGTATGGGGGATGCGGGAACCAGGTTTTCGCACACTGGAGATGTCTGAGGGCTCGATTTAGTCCAACTATGCCTACCTTCATGCAGGTTATTTTGCGCACTGTTCTAACCTGTGAGACAGTTGCGATCTATTATAATTAACTACTAACAGCACTAACCAGGAGCCGAGAGGCCTTCTCATTTCTATGGCAGTGATTTGTGCTATTTCCTCAAATTACACTATGTATCTTACTTATCTTCTTACGGATGTTAGTTAACTTCGTGTAACATATAATTTATCTCACACTTACTTAATCAACATAATCATCTATGTTCACGCATAATATAAACAACATAAACGTCATTTATACCCAACACATTCAATGCAGAAAACAGTAAATGAATACACAGGAATGGTATAAAACTTCTCTTTATTAATGCTTCAATGGTTACAGACTCAAACTACCATATGCACTCAGTTGCAGGGGTCTGCAGACTCAGCTGCGGACTACTAGACCTCTGCACACTCAGTCGTAGAGCCTTCTCCTACTCTACAATCCAAATACTCGACTCTACACTTAGATATTCTGCTATCCTTCTATTCCATCATTAGATGCTGCTGACTCTATGATTATTTCAACTACTTAGAGCATTGCTCTCTTTATACAATCCCATGGTCCATGGACCATGGGTAGATCTGTAAAGCTGACATTACATTACAAAATTGAGGGTGGACAACCCTATGACTCATTTACTACTTTGCGCTCTACGCCCACAAAATGTGGAGAATTTACATCAGATTTACACTTTTTAGCCAAAATTTGGGCTTTTATCCCCAAAAAATTCCCTTGGTGGATCTCGCTCCCAACACATTGTCAAGCATCAAATGGATCGTTGTTTCATGTTCTTTATTCATTGTTTCCATCTCACCGATTTCTGTGTATATGAGCCTAACATCTGCGTTATTGGTCTTATCGCACTCCAAGGCAGTCTCATTCTCTCTAATGACATTTTTCTCTAATATTAATGATTGTATTATATTGTTTTGTGGTGGACTATTAGTTCCATTGTCCAAAAATGCAGAGTGCTTTCTTCCATATGCTATGTTTGAGCCAGGACCTGCTTTAGTCCATATGGATTCCAAAGCAACTTCATTGTTAGTTATATGATTTGTGAAATTAAAACACGTTTCTGTATTGATTTCAATTTTTGATTCAGTGGTATCCATTACCATCAGTTCAACTCTTTTCTTCATAGTCTCATCACATTTTTCATCACATTTCTCCATCAACGCTCCCTGTATTGATATCAATTATTTATTTAGTGGACGTTGTCATCATGGGTTCAATGTTCATGTCATAGGTCTCTAAAATTGCTAATTGTATTTCGTTGTTCTGTGGTGGATCGTTGTCCAAAGACCCAGTGTTCTCTATTCCAGTAATCTTTGTATGAGGACCTAAGATTTTTGATTCATTGGAAGTTGTCACCGTGTGAACACTATTGTCCGAGGTCTCCTTGCATTTTTTAATTAATTCGTTTCCCATATTAATACCGATTTCTGATTCAGTGGCTGTCATAGTGGGTTAAAAGTTTATGTCAGATGTCTCGTTTCATTCTTTCATGAATATGTTGCCAATTGTACGTGACCATGGTCTCTTTGACGTAGAGTATTCCATCCCAGTAGAACTTGCACTAGTCAATACAATTTTAGAGATATTTTTGTAGGATTTATGATTAGTGTTTTGATCCATGGATTCCTTATACGTTGTAGCCAAATTGTTCTTGACAGGACCAGCCTTGGAATTGTGCTTCACTATGATGTGGTGTGAATTAGGAATATTTTCCTTCGATATAAGAGAATTAATAAAATATATCTATGCAGGTTTAATTTTGGATTTGTTTGGGGCTATCCAGGAGTTGGGATGAACGTTGGCTTTCATTTCTAGTTTTTCAAATTTTAGGGTTTGTTTTGAGTTCATTTGTTCCTGAATTTTGAGAGATTTCAGAGTTGTGCATGAGTCTATTCTAGACCACAATGTTTGTTCAATAAGGTTAGACAGACTAAGGTGTAGATCATAGGGCTTCTTGTTTAATAGGTTTAGTTCTGAGTGTAATTCACTAATCTCTGAGCGAAGGAGTGATTCGCTGGCTTTGGTGAATATGCGATTGTTCTTCTGGTTTATGAGGTTGTGTTTGATGCAGAAAAATGGAGGAATAATAGAGGCATCTCTACAACGTTTGAGAAAAGGGAGGTATAACTTATTCATTTCAATTTTGACCTTGGATCGTTCCAATCCACGAACTTATTGTGATTTCACCCTTCTGTAAAGGTTGAAAATTATAGATTTTAGGCTTCTATGATCTGCATTTTGTGTATTGATCTCCACTAGAGTCATCACATTGATGTTTTATTGTATCGATGTTTCGAACCAACCTCTGTGGTTCATCATCAAGATCATATTTGTGAAGAAGTTAGATAATGTTTGGGCAATAAATAGAGGAAAAATTGAGTTGGTAATGTAAGTAGCTGAGAGTTTTGATGTTGTTAAGAAATGAATTTAGTTTGATTAATTAATCATTTTTAATTTTTTTTCAAATACCATGTAATATTATAATATTAATATGTTATTAATTAAAAGTTTTAGTATTAGTTATTTTTAATAACATTAATTAATACCTAATGCTATTATTCCAATATGATTTTATGTGACATTATAGTATTATAATGTTTTAAATGATATAATGTTATTTTTCATTAATAAAAGTTTTTGTATTAATTGATTTTGCTAACATTAGGATTATTAATGTTAAATATATTATGTATTAACATTAATGTTATAAATAATGAAAAATAATTAAAACATGTAATATAATAATAAAACTACATGGGTCTTGTAAATATTACTAATTGAATTTTTATTAACCAATAACTTTTAAGGTAAATTGTTCAGGATTTTCGTAAATTTAATGTTAACTAAGGAAATAAAAATTATTGGAATTTAACCTTACCAAAAGTTCTTTTAGGGATTGAAAGCAAGGTAGGGTTCTTGGTTAATATTATTTATTCAAATGTTAATGATATTAGGGATAGGTTGAACCATGATGAGGTGACAAGATAGTGGTGTCGGGAGACATAGGAGATGGCAGAGACTCCAGTTAGTGTAGGAATTCAATTATCACTTATTTTCCAACCGTCATCACGGTTAAGGTCATTGCATGTTTTCCTATTTCGATAGCTTCTCTAAATTTTTTATGGTGATAATGGTCGATTTTGGCCACAACACTGGAGTTTTCTATGCAAATGTGATGATTAGTTTTGCTGGAGTGTTTGGCTATAGCTGAGGTTTTTGAATGGTTATGTTTGATGTCAATGGCATGTTCTTGAATCTTAGTCAATAGAGAATGGCTTGTTTCACTAATGCAAGATTTACCACACGAACATGGAACTAAATAAACCCCTTTTTGGTGTTTAGGATCAATGGGATCTTTAACTGATTTCAGGAATTTGCTAATCATATTCAAGGGTCTAAAAGTGGCTTTTATATTAATTTTTTTTTAAATGTGTGAAATCTTATGAGTGGTGCATAGAATGTAGGGTAGGTGAACCATTGGTCAGTTTCTTTTAGAATTCTCCATTTTTTTTAAAGCTTTGATTCCTTGCTATGTTCTATATCCATTGTTTTCAAAAACATCCAAGAGGTGGTTCTTTTCTTGATCAAAATGATCATGATCTAAAATGCGTACCGTCGTGGTAGCTAGAGTGATGAGCACTCCAAGTTTTTTAGCATGATGACAATGAGAGTTTGCATGAACGAAATGTTTTGTATGGGTTTTCTTGTGATAGACCTTCTGAGATATTGATCCATCTTGGTTTCTCTTGATTAGGATATCAATAAAGGGAAGACTGCTATTCTCTTCCATTTCCACTATAAACTTGATCGAATTTGATTGGCTTTTAAGGTGCTCTAGGAATTTGTCCAATTTTTCTTTTCCATGAGACCAAATGACGTAACTGTGATCAATATACCTTTTCCAAAGTTTACATTTTAAAGGGGAAGACTCAATGGCTTTGGCTTCAGAATGTTCCATGAACAATTTGGAAATAATGGGGGATAGAGGTGATCCCATGGCCACACCACAAGTCTGTTGATATATATCATCCCTAAAGCTAGAAAAGGTGGATTTTAGAAAAATTTCTACTAATTTAGCTGTGTCAGGATCAATGATTTTTTGGACTACTTCCATGGATTCGTCTATTGGGATATTGGTATAGAGAGGTTTTACATCAAAACTCACCACAATGTCATTATGTTCTACTTTTATGTGTTTGATCTCATTAATAAAGTGTCTGGAGTCCTTGACAAAGGAATTAAAGTTCCCTACCATAGGTTTAAGCTTATTAGCTAGATGTTTCATGAGATGGTTAGTAGGACCTCCAATGTTATTGACTATGGGTATAATGGGGATACCTTCCTTGTGAATTTTAGGGGCTCCATCAATCCTAGGGGTGTAGGTATTGGTTTTAATCATATTCCTAGTTATTGACATTTTTGGATATCTTTGTTATGGGATTCTTTTTTGGTTTAATGTAACATCCACTATTGGTTAGGTGGTCTAGTATATTTTCATTGAAATATTTTGTGTTCATTACAACAGTTACAACACCTTTGTCAACTTTCAAGACCACATTGGTTTTGGTTTAAGGTCTTTAGATCTAGGTATTCTTGTGTGGAGATATTGCTTCTAGATGGTTTAGCTTTTCTTAGGATTATGGAGCAATCCTATCTAATAATGTCTTTAATATTGTCTGCTAAATCCTTGATCCCATATTCACATCTTCATTGCTAGAAAATAAGGTTGTAGATTTCTGTGTTTTAGAGAGAGTGTATTTGTCAATGCATTCTTCTAGTAGGAATGTTATATGATGGCATTGTTCATAACTCTTAAGTCTAGCGTATGATTGTCTTTTAATGTAATAATTTATTGTTCTTATTTATGTTATGAATTGGGGTATCTTATTACTTTCTGATATTTTATTCCATTGGATTCTAGACGGAAAGAGTACTTTCTTCTTACAGAAAATCATCAAAGGAATGGTCATCTATGTTGAATAAACTAGGTCAGAGTAAATTTGAGTTCCTAGAATTTCTTGCAATTGTATCTATTATTTGGTCAACACATAATTTATTATCCTAGTGAAGGATTGTATTCATGAATTTATGCTTTCTCTTGCCTCCTTATTCCAAATTCAAATATTTTTTTGGTGGATTATACTTGGTGACTAACAACTTGTCCTTGTTGTCTTTGGTACTGAAAACCCTTCATTTGTCATAATTGCATTTTAATACAATTCGTAGAATTTTTTGCAATTGTATCTATCATTTGGTCAACACATGATTTATTATCCCAATCAAGGACTGTATTCATAAATTTATGTTTTCACATTCCTCCTTGTTCCAAATTCAAATATTTGTTAGGGGGATTGTTATTTGTCACTATCAACTTTTCGTTGTTGTATTTCGTATCGAAAACTCTTCATTTCTCACAATTGCAATTCAATACAACTTTTCGTTGCAATAAGTTAGATTGTTGGGTTTGTTTTGTAGCTCATTTGCATGGTCTAAAGTGTACAATATTGGGATAAGCATAGTAAATTATTATGGTTGTATATCTTTTAGTAAATTATCAAGTCTCTGGTTGTTTTTTATCCAGCTTAAAGATGTTTAAATTTTGATTTCTTATTTTTTTGTGTCTTTGATTAAAGGAATATTTTGTCATAAACTTTGATGTGGTGGATACATGTGGAAGTCTGCTAAAGTATATTCATTTGCATTATCCAAAAAAAAAATGATTTTAGGTGATATAATTATGTTGTTTTAAGAATTTTAGTTCCATGTGATAGTTCATATTGTTTTAATATCTTATGCAGAGATAAAATACAGTTTCAATTCATAACTTCTAACAACCTTGCCATGTTGCATTGTTGTAAATAAACAACAAATTCGAGGGTTTAGTTCCACTGTTGTTACCAATGCCTATGAATATATGACTAAGTTAAAGCTAAAATGTGTGTGGTTTGAATCCTCATTGGATGAGCTGTACTAGTCTTTACTAATGGGTTTAATAGGAATGTGATAGAATGTAGGGAATCATCCCTTGGATTTTAGTGTGAGGTTTTCTTTGGAAAAAGGGTCCAATATTATCTTATTTCAGTATCCGTGATTATATCAACATTTTGGAATATGATTGAAACATGCATTGCTCAAAGACTATCAATAGGACATGCATGTATAAGTAATTGGAGGTATTTTATAGTAGTAAAGCTATAGTGTTATTCCTAACCTCTACTATATTGAAGAAAACAATACAAAGGGATTATTTCCAAATGTCAAAAAGGTGGTACAAAACATAGATATTATATAAGGTGTGGTGTGCTAGATAAACAGTGTATGTTAAGCTTCAGCATGTGGAATTTTTCTCTTTGGGCAAGGTATCGATGATTATTACCAAAATATTTAAATTTTGTAAGTCATCTAGTTATTTTTCAACTGCCACATCCCAAGACATTTCCCTTGTGCAAGTGGAAGTAGCTATGGCAGTGTGCCATTATTTGGACAATATAATGCTATATGAAAATCCATTCTACAGTTACTATGTGGCTTTTATTGTTCCATCCCATCAAGCCATTGAAAGTTGGGTTGAGAAAGAAGGAATTGTTTACAAGGATTCTGTTGATCTATGTTAGAAGAGTGAAGCAACTAAAGAAGTTCAAAGCTCAATTTCACAGGTCTGTTATGGTTTCCACCACATCTACTTCATTATACATGTGTAGTTATGTAAACTGAGCTGTAAAATCATCTTAATGAAGGAAATGCATCAGTTATCTTTTTTTATGTGGAAATGTTGGCATAGACTAGGTAGTTTTATATCTATGAACATTAGAAGAGGGGGCAAAGGTGAAACATTTAGTTTGCCACTAATATAGTTGGACGAGTAAATAGTCAAATTTTGTTTTAGATATATATTTTTCACAATCATTCTTTTTGCATGGACCCTTCTAGCATGAATGATGTTTATTATTCAAGTTTTATTGTAAGGGTTGATAGGTCACCTTTCCCAATAATTGGTTAAGCTCTTTCTTTGAGTAATAGTGTCATGTGGAAAGAGTTAATCTTGCGGACAAAACCAACCTCCCTAGAAGCCTAAGACTTTCTAGTGACAAACAAGACAATTAAGAGCAATCCTTCTCTAAACATGCATTTATCATACGAGAAATCAAGTGTTTTAGATCCTACCTATAGTCCAACGCTGTTGTAGTAGTCCAGCCTCGTCGATCCAGATGAGCTCCTCCTTCACTTCGAAACCTGCATTCACTAACAATCAAACGATTACATAGCACCTGAATATCTCATAAAATAAAACATATTCAACATACAGACCAAGGAGTATATAAAACAACTCATTAATAACAAATTGTTGAGAAGAATGGACTTATTTGTATTAATAGGAAACAAAAGAAACCATTACAACCTGAGCCTTGGTGTTGTGCAAGTTCCTCCCAGGGTCCAGCAAGAGTTTTCCTCTACTTTGACAAGCTCACCCACTTCCAAATGAAACAAGAAAGGATGGTAATCTCTCCTCACAAGCTTCTACAAGGAAGTCCTAATTCCAGCAGCATCTACCCTTTGGAATGTTCAGCTTTCAACCTCCCCTCCTCTGGCCCAATGCCTGTATTTATAGTGTTCTAGAGGAAGTTATTCAGGTCCAACATCAATGGGATACTCCCTCTTTTGGATGGGGTAGCTCCTCTCTTGATGGGATAAGTTCCTCTATCATAGGGATGCATGAACCATCTGGAGGCGCTCAATACACGTCAAACACTCTTCTAGAAAGCTCTAGAAGTGACCACAAGTAACTTTTTTAAGATGAAACTCGCGCCTTTTGACCTTTACAGGAGTACGCACCCATCCCTTGACTTACAGAGCGTACAAGTACGTAGGTACAATGAGCTTGGGATGCGTACACGCAGGCAAGGTAGAGAGAACCTGCGTACCCAGAGATAAACATATTTTTTAATGACTTTCTCTCTTTCTTGAAGTTTGACATGGAGAGCAGAGGTACAAGGCTTGACAAGGAGGATAATATGACTATTGATGGAGCCATATTAACTCCAGATAGTCATGGTGACAAATTTTAGTGTAACAGATTGCCCCTTAAATTGCGAATCTTTTAATAGATAAGGGTTTTATATCATCTAGGAAGGGTGAAGTACTTTATCATTTCAATGATTATCTTGTGGAGAGCCCAGTCAAAACCTGCAATTTTCAACACAAAATACATGTATAAGATTATATCATCGCTGAGGTAGGCATTCCCATACTCAGATCAAAAACTTTAACTAACAGACTAACTACTACTCTGATACAGGAATGATTTCATAGTACATCATAATCATAGACTCATGTAGACACAGTATGGATGCAACCATCTTCTTATAATTGGTCTACAATATAATGAATACAAAACTCCTTGCAGCCTGGATGCTGGAAACTAGATCCAGGGTCTTCATCTCTTCTTCCCGAATTGGTACGATTCTAGCCATGCGAATAAATGAATTGATGTTGAACATGGTAGAAACGACTTGATTACCAGTCAATGATGTAAACTGTTAACAAGTGTGAGAGAGAACACCAGTGATGTCAATGGTTCTCAAAGTACCCAGTACAATCCATGAGATGTGAATGAATGAGTCGATGTCGAACATTTCACGGAATCCTTCG
The DNA here is from genome assembly GCA_000404065.3 of Pinus taeda. Classification (NCBI taxonomy): domain Eukaryota; kingdom Viridiplantae; phylum Streptophyta; class Pinopsida; order Pinales; family Pinaceae; genus Pinus; species Pinus taeda. The sequence goes on from APFE030284124.1 coordinate 162,380, forward strand.
ATCGCAAGTCAATGATGAAAACTGACGTCGAAGGCGAGAAACCTGCCATTGATGCATGCAGACTCCAAGGTACTGACGATTTCTAAGTCAACTCTCTAGATAATGTGCTGATGTCGATAGAAAGCGACCCGTCGCAGGCAAGCCCACAACACGAAATAATAGTTCAAGTTGAAGAAATGTTGCTGTAAGGACTGACTCAAGGATGATAAAATGGATGATAGGTATTTTGCAGTTGAATGTTTTGTTTACAGACCTTTTGAACACATAACGACACAACAGATGGCTTGGTGACGAATGACTCAAAGTTAATCCCCGGAACCCGGCTGAAGAATGTCAATGAGGTTTGATCAACTGTGAGGCAAAGGATTTCCCAACCCAGGTGACTAAAAAGTGTCATGTTCAAGAGTGGTAGTAAGGTTTTTCTGAGACAAAAGGATATCAAATAGGCTCATTCTTCTATCTTTTTCCCCACCATTTCTGGAAAGTGCCTCTTTATTTTTTACAAGCTTAAGGAGGATAACATATGCTTGATTGTAAGCTCATCCTTCGGATGAGTCCAACTTAGTTTTTGATTCGAACCCTAAGAAGGAGTGGTCCGTTCCTGTTTGTAATAGAACAGGTTCTTCACTGTGAAATTTTAACGAGTCCAGTATAGGAGAAACTTGGTGTTTTCCATGTTTAGAGAGTCTGAAAAACTTAAGGAGACTCCAGATTGGACGTTTTCGTAAATTTGTGTCTCCTAAGCCTGAAAAGTTATAAAATAATATTTAGGAGAACCGCTTGATCTTGCGACCAAGGAGTACTTTAATGATTAGTGTCTTTGACTTGAAAAGTAAAAAGCGATCAAGGACACGTCATTTTATTTCCAGTATCGAATTTGAAACGACAAAAACCCGTCAATCTTTTCCTGTTTTTTACGGTCACAAAAGGGCTATAAGGGGACCATCTTTTAATTTCGTTTTAACGAGTGTAAAAGAAATGCTTGACAATCTTTTCATTTTTTAGGAGTCAGAAAAGGGCTTAAAAGATGACTCTGATGTTTGGTTCGTGAAAAATGACAAGTTTCCCTGAAAATCCCTTTGTCCTGCACAAAAATGACACATTACTCATACCTGTTTAAGATAGGCAAAAATACATTGAAAAACATCCTTCCATGGTGAAAAATAAACAAATTTAGTATTTATTCATCCAAAAAACCTATAAAAAGACTTTTTACCATGTCATTTTTACCATTTTACTGTTGAGGGAGAGAAAAGGGCTTTTGGCAAGAAACTTCCGTGGACTTTGCGGAGAATCCGACCGTCGGAATCGAGCGTCGTCTCTTTCAGGTATTCCACAACATCCTCCTCTTCAATTTCATCTGTTTAGAATTTTAATTTTAGCCCTTGTTTGATTTTTTGGGGACATTGGGGTTTTAGGATGCGCTCCTCGGGGTACGCAAGTGTCCCATGGGTAACCTGCGCACCCCGACTTTTTCCTCAAAGGGAACATGGTCGGGGTACGCAACCTACCTTCAGACCAGGTGCGTACCCATGCTCTGTTTCTGAAGGCGGGGTGCATACCCCGTGCAAAGTGCATTTGCAAAACCCAAACTTCAAATTTAACCAGCAATTTTTGATTTTATGGTTTCTAATACGTTTTTCTTGATGTGTAGATTGCCCATCATGCTTGATTGGCATGAAAGAGAGCACGAAGACGTTGATTCAGCCACATTGAATCACCAACCTACCATTGATGCGTTGAGAACATGCGGTCTTTAAAAATACTGGGTCATAACTAGCATGAGGGCCCAGGTGCGATTTCTAGAGTGGCTGGTCAAGAGATGGAACATTTAGGATCAATGTTTTTACATTGGAGGCCACCAGCTCGAGATAGAGGCCTTCGACATATATTTTCTCACCGGTTTGCCCAACAGGGGCGAGCACCTTTCTCTATTCGGGACTAGGCCGGGTGGCCAATCCCTTGCTAGCCTCCGGCTAGAGTGGTGTAACAATCAGAACCAGGAGAAGGGGATTCAAATCAAGTTCATATCCTGGCCTAAACTTATGGTGATAGCTTTCACAGTTACCAGTCTCTGCGGCGTAGCCGCATTACACATAGCCACCAGGTCCCAGATGCGGATGGCAATAGATTGCTACCGAGGCACCATTTTCAACTGGTGCAATGCTGTACTGGCCAATATGAAGGGCCAGCTAACTAGGGCGAAGAACGGACAATCAAAGACTTTTGGATATGGGTCTTTGGTTGTGAGTTTCGCCTTAGAGAAAGTTCCTATATTGATCCCACAGCAGCTCACAGTTAGGGTTGGGCTTCCTCGGGAGCCTAAGTTGATGAGATGGGTTGCGATTATGGCCCAGCATCCTGATGAGGGAGAGAATGTCGTCCGCTTTCCTGAGGTCTACTTTCACTGGTTAGAGAACCAGGTCTTCGCCATTCAGGATTTTCCTTATGCCGAAATGGATTTTCGTGGTGATCCGGACATGGTTCTTCCACAGGGAGAACAATGGGATGACAGAGGTATATTCACTTTTCACAATTGTTTTAAATTATCTATATCTTTGTTTTTTAAACATCGTTTCAAAACTGACAGTAAAATTTTTCAAAATGCAGACGTAGGCCCACAGTGTCCAGCCAATCTCCAGGGTTTTGAGAGGAGACATCCAGTTGCACTGTTATCGACCCCTCAGGATGCAGCTGCAGAGACGCTAGCTAAGTTGGAGCAGGATCTAGAGCGTCTGACGGCAGACATATCCAATCACTTTGTAGACACATGTAACATTTTGGTTTTTGTACTTATCATTTTTGCCGATCATAAGGTGTTTTTCAACCTATGATCGAGGACGATGTATATTTTTTGACACACTCTATCTATATATATATCATTTTACTGGCTTATCTTGTTCACATGCATGATGAAATGTTTTTTAAATTTACAATTATCTCAACTGTCTGTCTAATACTCGAGAAGCAATTGCATCTGCTAATGTATTTAGAGATCTTGCAATATGTTGATATTCAATGTAATCAAACTCACGTTCCAAGAGACGCACTCTCAAAAACAATCTTAATAACACAGGATTTCTAATGGCATAAAATCTATTAAGCTGTAATACAACGAGTTCCGAATCCAACCTCACAATCAAACGTCGAATCCCGAATGAAATAGATTCAGACAATAACTCAACCACTGCA